>JXCR01111307.1:0-13402 GCA_002079205.1 Phalaenopsis hybrid cultivar | reverse complement strand
ATATATATATATATATATATATATATATATATATATATATATATATATATATATATAATTAAATATCACCCTCATAATTTGGCAACCGACAATTTTCTGGAAACTCCGATGTGGATCAGTTTCTCTCCATTATGATCAGGAATTCTTGTCTTCATACATCGATAATGTGTGCATGTCCCTCATGGTACAAATTACCCTTCTTCTGTTGGCTTGCTTTGCTCATTTATTTCTTGGGCAAGTGCGATCAATCTTTTAGATTTCAAGACCGTCTGTTTAACTTTCTTTAAAAAGAAAGGTTCAGGAGTCCTTTAGGATTGTTTATTTTTATGTGGGGTAGGACCCCTAACAGGTGTGTTGGTGAGCTAGTTTCACCTGGGCGATGTGCGTTGTGAATTTAGTCCCGCTCGAGGTCCTAAACTTCACCTTTTTCTCATATCTTTCAGGTTTGGTTTGCTATTTTATAAATCAAGCTAAGTTGTTACGTCTCTTCACCCTTGTTTAATTTTAATCGAAACCTTTTAATGCTATAATAAAAAATAAACAATAAATTTAAAAATGAAAATAAGAAAGGATGTGCCCAGTTCATAGAACAACCATCGTAATTTTTTGTGCTTGCACTAGAATTATGAGGCAGTGGTCAATACTAACCCTCAGAACTTTCTTTTTGAAGTCTCTATGATGGTCAATACTAACAACTCTCACCTTTTCTTGTAACTTGCTTACCGATCGTAGCACATGAAACATTGCCTCAATGATCATGTTTGGATTTGGATTCGACGAGTTAGATGTTGTGCTCGACAAGGCTCAGTTCGTTGTCATGAAAGTTACCACCCCAATTTTCCAGAAGCCATCCGCTAAATTTGATTTAAACATATATCAAGATTTCCCATCTTACAAGAAGGCGAGATCACTACCATCCTAACATTCGTTATGTCTGTACCTGCCAAATCTACCGCTCCCGTGTCAAGGAGGGTCATTACACCTACCACCACTGGATTCACTACTACTGTGCCTACCACATCATTTGCCAAGGGAAAAGAAGTTTTCATTGAAGACAATTCAGTTGATGCATTTGCTGCATTGTCGTAAGTATTTGAGATTGGTTCCAGTTTAAGGACCGAAACACTGACCAAGTCACAGAAAATAAATCAAAACTATAAGATCCAAAGGTCCACTAGAGCCCAAGCTATAGAATCAGTATCTGTTGATGATTTTCCTCAGCAGGAGGAACTCAGATCACTACTCTCTCCTCTCATTCGAAAGAGTAGGTTTTATCTCTTGTCAGACACCACAAGAGATGAAAGCCTCCATAAGATTGTTGTTGCTCTGCTGTCACCACAGGATCATGGTAAGAAAAGGGAGAACTCCACACCTATCATGATAGTATGTACCGTATTTGAGAGACTAGCTGCTAAGGATGGATGTTTAGTTGCCAAGGTACTCAAGCGAGTGGGTTTTGCAATTTCACCTTGCATGAAAAGTGAGATTTTTAAAGAAATCGGACCTGTCCTCCAGTATCAGAGATTGGCAGAGGTACCCTAAGCCCACATTCCAGTTAGATTCTGGCTTGAAAGCCGTGTTGATAGCATTGCCACTGACATAGATACTACCATTATTACTCCAAAGCCTATAGGATGTCGACCGGTCAAATCACGTTTGGGTCCAAGGATACCTAACATCGTTCATGAAAGCTTCTCAAAGAAAGATGAAGGGAAGAGACCTGTTACTGGTGTACTTGGTCCACACCGTAAACAGCATTCTCTTTGACACACTGATGGCTCAACTGAGACACTCATCTCAAGGCATCGACATCAATGAAGAGAGTGTAGGTATCCAAAGGTGTCACACTAGTACATTCTGATGAGCCTATGGGGCAGTCTCATGGAATGAAGCATAGGTCTGATTTGCCAGGGATTGCTGCCACTATTGCTACACAGTCTGTTGTACAACAAGATGATATTCAAGAGAGACCTCTAGATTTCAAGTTGGTTTAGGAGAAAGCGATCGAGGATAAAGTAGAAAGCTCAAAGCCAAGATTGCAGAATTGGCTAAAGAGCAAGGAGTGTGTGTTGATGATGATGAAGATTTTGATTTTATGGATTATCTTGATGAAGAGTTCTTGGACATCAATGTCGTTGAGACTAGAGCGGCTACATCTACTCGTGATGCACCACTTTCTGTTTAGGAGAACTCCGTGGATGACCTGCAAAGGGTCATCCAATTACAAGATGAATAAATCATCCCAATGGAGAAAAGGATGGCGGAGATATGGATAATCTCAATTGTAGCAGTTAGCTTCACCGGAGGTCAACAAGCCCGAGGTTGTTCATATTCCAGATGATACAAGAGAGGTTTCTTCTACCAATAAAGATGAACCGCATAAGAAAGATTTCATCTAGAGATTGATACCAAAGAAAGTCATAAAGCAGTTGGTTGAACAAAAAGTGAAGGACAAATCAGCTCAGTTTAAAAAATAGGCATCAATTTTAAAGGGTAGACCTTACCAGGAGGAATTTGATGCCATACCATGCCCAAAGGGCTTTGTGCCACAAAATTTCAAGAGGTTCAACGGGACTGGAAATCCCCAACAACATATAGAACATTTCTGGGCTAGTTTTTGTAATGTTGGGGGTGATGAAGTGTTGTTATTATGTGAGTTTATTAGTAGTTTATTAGGGATTGCAATTTAATGGTATATGGATTTGTCCAATGGATCTGTGAAGACATTCACCGAGTTGGAGCATTTGTTCACAAAGAGGTTTGTCGGGGTGCATCACCATGTCACCATATGAGATCTCATATTGGAAAGACAGAAATCCAACGAGACCTTGGTTGATTACATTTTGAGGTGAAGAAATTTGAGCATGAAGTGTGAACCTCAAATATAGAAACAACATGTGATTGAGATTCTACTCAAAATCATTCACAAATTAGTAGTTATTATGCTCAAGGAACTCACAATCAAGTCATTCGAGAAGCTACTCAACAAGGCCAGCAACTTGCAAGAGGATGTTAAGCATATGGAGTCCCTAGAAAAGACCAAAATCTAGAGTTGTCAAGACATTTGAGAAGAAGTTTGGGACGGTGCCAACGGTCAATAAGGGAAAATAGCTGATGAGAATTCAGGCAGAAGAGTATCGTTAAGGTTCCCAGTAATCATCACAGCATGATCAGTCTCATTAGCAACAGACTCAACAGTACAGTCAGTCTGGTAAGGAGCCATTTCAGAAAGGACCATATAGGATAGATGTCAGATAGGGTCCATCATTTACAGATCGTATGAATAGGGTATATTCCTTCAAGGATGAAGCTGCGCCAATGATGTTAAAAAAATTAATAAAGAAGTCAGATTTTAGATTGTCTGAGCCAAAAAAGCTAGAGGAGGTGAATAATAAAGATTATCCCAACTATTGCCATACCACAGAATCCTTGGACACACCATAGAGGGATGACTCGGCTTTAAGGATTGGCTCGAGAGAAATCTCCAACAAGGAAAAATAACAATTCTGAAAGAGTATTTAAAAGAACCTAAAAGTGGTTCTATAAATATGAGTTTGGCCGATCCAATCACCTCAATAGATCCATATTTGGATGAGACTAGTTGGAGCACAGTCTGGAGCAAGTCATCCAAAATGATAAAAAATCAGATTCAGACCGTGTCAGCACAAGTTGCCGCTCAGAGTCTAGAGCCCACCAAGCCAAGGATGGAGATCACACCCGAGAAATCACCACAACCGAAGAAGAAGAAAAATGATATCATACACGAAGTGAATACCAATAGCACGAGGGGTGGGATAGGGGTTGCCTCCATTAGATTGGTTGCTTCAGATTCGGGGGAGAAATTCCTCTAACCGTTGACTATTTATGACTATCTTTTTGCCCCTACGGGGTCTTTTTTAATATAATGATTATGATTTCAGCTATGTTTTGACTATTTCTAATGATAACGTAATTGACTATGACCAATCTAACCTCAATTTTGATTCCCAAAAAGATCATACTTAAGTGTGATGAGCATACTAATAAAAATGAAGAAGATATCGACAACACCAGTTTTGACAGTTCTGGGAGGGAGCAGCCAGTTCTTGAATGTCAAGGAACACCGATTGAAATCAACATAAACTTTTCATATTCATAAGCAACACTAAAAGAGCTGGCTACAATGTCAAATGAAGAAGAAATTATAGAATTTAGATTAAGGAGTGAGAAAGTATTATCCCCGAGGATGGCTCCAACGGATAAAGGAAAACAAATAGTCACTCAAGCAGAACCGCCTCCATCTCTGCTAGTGGAAGAGAAACATAATCAAGTGAAAATTGGAGGTCTTTATAAAGTAGATTATAATGTACTATCTCATCTTATGAGGTTACCGACCAAACTAAGCATTTACGATGCTTTGATCCTGTCAAAGGAGACGAGGGAATCTCTGGTCAAGGCTTTACTTGATCTGGAAATTTACTTAGCTCAGTTGGCAAGCACATCCTCAGATGAAGTTTTTTCATTAAAGGAAAAAACTGGAATAACCTTCGCCGATGAAGATTTGTTACTTGGTACTACCGATTACAACCGACTACTATACATCTTTGTCAGCATCAGTAGATTTTTACTCTCCAAAGTTTTGGTAGATCCAGGAGCGTCACTCAACTTGATGAGTTTACGAACGTTAGCATATTTGTACATTGATTCTCAAGAGCTTACCACTGATAAGATGATGTTAAGAGGATTCAACCATAAGGGAGAAAGAGCTCTTGGATCAATTACACTGCTCATGAAAGTGGGTGAGCTACTAAAAACCACTAAATTCCATATTGTCGACCAAGAAACTTTGTTCAACGGTTTGCTTGGTCAACCATGGATTTATTAGCATAATATGGCCTCATCTTCACTGTACCAGTGCATCGAGCACTGTAAGTAAGAATAAGAACATTTCATCAAAGGGGAATAGCAGCCATTTTCATTTCATGAAGTAGGCATCCACGAAGACGCCGCCTACTATGCTCCTTCAAAGAAGACTGTCTTTTCCTAAGAATTTGTGCCAAGTAAGATTGAAGATTCAAAGGGATCACAAGAGCAAGAACTTTCAACTTTGCTTCAATGATCTACTACCACTCCTTTGCAATGAGTTATTGGAGGTTCTTTTAGCCCACACATCATAGATCCAGGCCGGTACATGGGCAAGGAAGAACCAGAACAACTGTTGAACAGACAAGGTAGACTATCAGCATCAACGTGAAAGAAATTTATGACAAAGATAACTCTGATGAAGAGACAATTATGATAAAATAGAATAAACCATTGTTTGAGATTTTCTTAGATGATGTAGAGAAAAGTGAATATGAGTCAATGTACGATCGGATCAACCACTATGTGCACACTATGACCCTAACTCATATCCACCCTCAAAAGGTTGAGAGTCTAAAGGTCAAGGAATTTTGTGATCATGGTTTGAAACTGATTAAGTTGTACCGTGCTTCTCCTCCTTCAAATTTAGAAATTCGTGTAGATTTGGAAGAAGACAACTCTAATAAATTAATAGAATTACCGTTTAGTTAATTTTCTCCTTGTGTACAAAAATTAATTCAACAGGTATATGTGTCAAAGCATATGCCAAAAGATAAACTACAACTCTTTAAGAAGTTATGGAATGTTAAAGGTTAAACTCTCAACTCGAAAGAGGGTCAATGATTCATATTTTTATATGGTTGTTACTTGCGAGTTGGAGGAGGATTGCCTCGATATGGATGAGTTTCCGACCTTAAACGACTCTATCGGAACCCTATTAGCTCAGGTCAATGACGAGGGTAAGGAAAACACTCTCTATTATTATAGCTGACATCTAATACTGATGAGGTAAAGTACCCTCCTATTGAGAATCATTATCTAGCTTTGATTTTCACCACCCAGAAGCTCAGGCATTACTTGCTTTCTCATAAGATCACCCTTTTTCGAAAGTTAATCTATTGTAATATTTGATGACCCAACCAACACTCTCCAGATGTTTAGAAAGGTGGTCAATTATTTTTTTACAATTATATATAACTTTTGTCCCCCTTAGCGCTATCAAAGGATAGATTTTCTCATAATGCACCCACTACCAGTTGGGTCCCCTCTCAACGATGACCCATCAGATGAGCAAATACTACAAGTAGAATCTTCCAGTTCCAGATGTTGGGAAATGTACTTCAATGGAGCTTTGTCAGCCAGGAAAGATAAAGGGTTACAAACAGTTATACCAGGGAAAGCAGAGATTGGTATAATTTTTATCACACCAAACCAGGGAATGTTAAGATTTTCCTACCACCTGACAGAGCCATGTACCAATAACGAAGAAGAGTATGAAGCCTTGATCACTGGGTTAGAATTGGCAATATCGATGGACATAACAGTCATTATGATCTACGGTGATTCACAACTCCTAATTTAACAAGTCATCAGACAATATAAGATTATGAAGCCAAGGTTAGCAGAATACCACCAGTACACAATGAAGTTGTTGGAACAGATCCCTAGTGTGACACTGTATAAAATTCCTCGGGGCGATAACTCCCATGCCTTTGCTTTAGCCAAGCTTGCTAAGGAATTGGTGAGTCCACCAGAGGATTCCATTGACATAACAATACATGGACATTAAATTTTGTCAAAGATTGACCTCGAAAGTCTACACAAGCTTGGAAAAGAAGAAGAGATAATAGCTGTAGTGATTGATGATATTGAAGATTGGTGCAGGCCGTTAATAGAACATTTACAAAAAGGAAGACAACCAGATCACAAGTTGGAAGCATAAAATATCACGAGAAGAGCTCTATCGTATGCTCTAGTAGGCAATGTCCCTTATAAAAGGTCATTCGATCAGATGTCGTTGTGATGTCTAAGCTTAGCAGAAGCGCAAGATATTGTCAAAGAAGTACATGTCAGATTGTGTGGTGCTCATCAATCAGGGCCAAAAACGAAGATGAAAATTAAAAGACTCGGGTATTACTGGCCAGCAATGCTAATAGATTGTATAGACATTGCTAGAAAATGTCACCTGTGTCAAGTTCACAGAGTGGTCTTGCACCAACCTTCGAATGTGCTACACTAGACGGTCGCGTCGTGGCCATTTAAGTGTTGTGGTACGGACATAGTGGGTCTGATAGACCCTCCGTCTTCGAAAGGACACATATTTATTCTCGCAGCCACAAATTACTTCTTCAAATGGGCAAAGGCAATGTCGTTGTGAGACGTTACAACACACCACGTTTTTTAATTTTTCAAGAGTCAGATCGCCTACTGTTTTGGTGTCCCGCGCAGAGTTATTTCCGACAATGGGACAGCATTCAAAAGCACCAAGATCAACAATTTCAAACCACATGAGATAGATTGGAGGTACTCTACGATTTATTACCCCAAAGCAAACGACCTAGCTAAGGCTTTCAATAAGTCGCTTGTGCAGATTTTAAAGAAAACATTGGACGAGAATAAAAAAGGATGACATGAGAAGCTATTAAAATCTTTGTGGGCATACTAGACAACATTCAGAACTCCTACTTAGTGTACAGCATATGCACTCGTGTACGGCTCCAAGGTCATATTATCGTTGGAGGTTCAACTACTATCTCTCAGAGTCATCGTCACCAACTAGATTACAATAGAATAAAATGTCAAGCTCTGAGTTGCATAATTGAAAAGTCTTGAAGGAAAACGATTGCAAGCACAACATATTTTGGAACTTTATCAAAAGAAGATGATTTGGGCCCACGATAAATTCGTTTGCCCGAGGACATTCAATGTCGGTGAGCTTGTACTTGTTCTTATAAGACCTATCCTTGCACATCAATGGATAGGTAGAAAGTCTGAACCTACTTGAAAGGGACCGTTCATAGTGGAAAAGGTCTACCCAGGAGGAGCTTACCAATTAGTGAATTTCTAGGGCGAGAGGCCTATGCTACTGGTCAGCAGACAGTACATGAAGAAATATTATACAACTTGATGTTCTAAGTGATGAATTTTGAAAGTGATAATTGTTCTGAGGATGGCTATTTAGCCAGCGTTTGTGACTGGGTTCAATGATTTGTAATATAATTAACTTTAGCAAAATGAAATTTAAAATTTTCACCTTTAAATCTTCCGTTTAAATTTTGAATTCTACAATGATAAGTTAAATATAATGCTTGCAAGTGTACAACTTAAAATTCACCTAATAATAATTGTTATTATTTTTGTTCATTTTAAATCTTAGTGTGCTGATGTTTTCCTATTTTTCTGCAAGAAAAAGTCAGGTCAGAGGTTAATTTTTGCTTTTATTGACGGTTTGAATCTCACACTTAAAGAAGAGAAGGAAACCCAGAGTGGCGTTTTTAATTTTGACTTGGATTATGGCCGAGTCAATGAGGGCTATGAAGGCCCCCTAATGAACATTATCAGTCGCCGACAAGCAGAGGAGTTCCAGTCATTGTTCAGAATTGGTATCAAAGGAGATTCTACATTAAAGAGGAAGAAAGCAGAAATACTTCTAGCTACATGGAATCCGATGGAAAGGGTTGGTCACATACGGTTGATGATCACAACAACAACCGATGTAGAGAGAGTTTTATATGTGCCTTTAAGAAGGACACAATAAAGAAATGCCAAATGTCATAAACACATAACCTTGTAATGACTGGAAAAGAGACGTGCCAAGAAAGAAGCCACGAGGCTTAATTCAATTCATGAAGAGGTGGTCTACGAGCCAAGATTAAGGGAGACTTCCACTAGCCCACCAGTCATAGAGGATGAGCCAGAGACATTTATAGAGCCTGCACCTTCGGCAATACTTAATGAGCTTTGTGCGGGATGCCCTACGTGTAATGCAGAGATCCTAAGAAGTACACCGTCAGTGGGAGAATTTACAGAATGTACAGATTGTAACGTTCTGCACCTAGAGCATTACGAGACATTTGAATAATATACAACCACTTCCATGATATTCAGAAGTGCATATCATCCAAACATACAGCCATATATACTGAGGTTCACAGAGCTGAGACAAGCATGGATTTTTCAAAGGCCGAGTTAGAGGAGTAGCCCCACAGTTGCAGAGAATCCCCAGATCAGAATCAAAAAAGATGAGCAGGGTTCAAAAGCAAGAATTTGAATACCATGAAGAAATCTAATGGAAGTTTGTTAATATACTGGAAAGACTTGAGTTACATATCGGAGTGTTCTCTGAAAGTGATGAAAGAAAGATTCTTGACTGTGTTTTTGATCTGAGAGACAAAGGTCAAGCTGGTTTATTGAAAAAGAAGATATATTCTGAGCCACATAAGTGGATGCGTGGAAAAAGAAGAATCATCATTAAGTGTGGATGTTGTTATAATTTTGTTAAGGACAGGCAAGGGAACCCCCCGGGCATTCTAAGATATAATGAGGTGGATCCTATGTCGTCAACAATAAAGATAATGATCAAAAGGATGGTAAGATGGATCTTAATACCATTAGACTGTATTCTAAATAGCTACATCAACAATATTTATGAAGAAGGAGACTGCATACCTCCCCACATTGATCATCACGACTTTGTCAGGCCATTTTGTATAGCTTCTTTTATGAACAAGATCAACATCATATTCGAGAAAGAGATAAATATTGTTAGCCCTAAAGAATTTAGGGGGTTGGTTAAGATTCCACTATCGATTGATTAGACGATAATTCTAAAAAGAAATGGAGTAAACCTGGCAAATCATTGAATTCCTGGAGTGTCACGCCGCAGAGTCTCGGTCACATTGTGAAGAATGGATGACGACAAAGTACTGTACGGATTTTAGCCAGACCTAGAGTTGGAGGTGTTACACCCATACGAGTTGTGATATAGTTGTATCTCTAAGTATATTTGAAATAAAATCTTGTACCATAGTGTGCCTTAGAAGGTTAGCTTGATCACAAGCCTACCTCAAGGAACGGACAGACACTTCTTTTTGCACTGCATCAGAGCAGAGAATACATGATATATGACACATTAGTTTCTATATAGATGTATTCAGCATGTTTTTTAGACAGTTTCAGCATAAGATCCGTTGTACTGCATGTTTGAAGGGAATTTAACAAAGTTATTTTTGTATTTCAACATTCGTTGTTGAATTGCCTCTTTTGTGACATTGATAAAAAAGCCACAAGACCATACGTTGGTCCCGAACTCTAACGAACAAAAAATGATACAAATAAATCTGGATAATAAATGAAAATTAAATGAAACTCAAGGTCAAAGGAAAATAAAATTTGAAATTGAAAATAAATATAATCTTGATAATAACAAAAATTATAAATATGATAAGAAAATTCTTTGGAGATTACACACTATGCGTTCTTCGCACATATCCCACGTTTTTCACAAACTCCGCGCTCTTCATTGCCCAAATTTCATTGTCAACAAAAATTTTCCACAACTCTAATTCCATCTGAATCTCACAAATATTTCCCCATTGTCACATATCTCTGCATTCAACAAATTCATAAGCATAGCACCATAAATTTTACTCATTCTATCATTGTTTTCTGCATTCATGAAATTTCTGGGGTCACTACCTAAATTCTGATTCCCTCCATGATCACTTAGGTTAGATGTGAGTCCTTGAGCTTTCTTTCCCAATTTAGCAAATTCAAATTCCAGAGATTGGTCTGAGACCCTTTAAATGGTAAGAGGCTTCTGGTTCTTATTCAAGGGCTGGTACCTAAATTTCAGTCCCCATCCCGGGGTCAGTACCTAAATTATTATTTCCTTCGCTACCTCTTGGGTTGGATGTGAGTCCTTAAGATTTCCTTCCCGATGTAGCAAATTCAAATTCTTGATATTGGCTTAAGACCCCCTTAAATGATAAGAGGCTTTCAATTCTCATTATGAGGTTGGTACCTAAATTCCAGTTCTCATCCTGAGGTTAGTACATAAATTTTGATTCCCTCCGCTACCTCTTGGTTTGGATGTGAGTCTCTGAGCTTTCCTTTCCAATGTAGCAAATTAAAATTCCTAATATTGGTTTGAGACCTACTTAAATGGTAAGAAGCTTCTGATTCTCATTTTGGGGCTGGTACCTAAATTGTAGTTCCCATCCCGGGGTTAATACCAAAATTCTGATTCCCTCTACCACCTCTTAGGTTGGATGTGAGTCCCTGAGCTTTCCTTCGAATGTAGCAAATTTAAATTCCCTAGATCAATGTGAGACGCCCATAAATTGTCAGAGGCTTCTAATTCTCATTCTCTGGCTGGTACGTAAATTATAGTTCCCATCTTGAGGTCAGTACCTAAATTTCGATTCCCTCCGCTACCTCTTGGGTTGGATGTGAGTCCCTGAGCTTTCCTTCCCAATGTTTCAAATTCTTAAGATTTTTGTAAGACCTCCTTAAATGGTAAGATGCTTCTGATTCTCATTCTGGGGCTGGTACCTAAGTTCCAGTTAAATCCCGGGGTCAGTACCTAAATTCTGATTCCCTCTGCTGCCTCTTGGTTTAGATGTGAGTCCCTGAGTTTTCCTTCCTAATGTAGCAAATTCAAAATGTCAAGATTGGTGTGAGAAACCCATAAATAGTAAGAGGCTTTTGATTCCCATTCTAAGGCTGGTACCTAAATTCCAGTTCCCATCCCTGGGTCAGTACCTAAATTTTGATTCCCTTCTTCTACCTCTTAGGTTGGATGTGAGTCCTTGAGCTTTTCTTCCAAATGTAGCTCCTCACCTCTTAGGTTGGATGTGGGTCCCTATGCTTTCCTTCCTAATGTGACATTCTCCATACTTTGAGATAGGTATAAGGCCCCATTTAATGGAATAAGGCATTTTATCCTCATCTCTCCCACTTGGGTTGGATGTGAGTTCTTAAGCTTTCCTTCTTGATGTAGCACTCCTTTCCCTTGATCGGTCTTTCGAGTTGGATGTGAGTCCCTTTGCTTTCCAGTTTAATCCGGTCTCTTCACATATCTTTAATTCTCAAAATTTTCTTAAAATCAAAATCAAATTAAATTTCAACTAAAATTAAAAATTGTTTAACATCAAATTGAATTATCACAATAACTGTAGTGTCCTTAATGGTTGTTTCCAAAGGATTACCCCCTCATAGGGGTTTAGCAAGCATGAAATAATTTCAAAATTTGAAACCCACTTTCAAGGATGGCAATTCGAGGGTACACCCGCTGATCCCCGATGATAGTCTCATATTACTCCCCGGCAGAAACCTTCTTCACCTTCTTTCTTCTTTGCTCTTAGCATGTTGACTTCGGCAATTGTGTTGGTTTGTTGATCTCTTCGCTCAATGCCAATACGTGCGGTGTGCTTGCCCGACACACTACACCTATTGGGGTTCCATTTATTGACCTCGCTTTCTTTTGAGGTCTAGTCTTTCTTCTTTAGAAGCCGAGGATCTAGCCATAGGATTTTTCTATTGAATATTCTTAGAGGACTAGTAAGGGAACCCTCACCATTAGAAATTCCAAATGCTTTTTTGCTCTCTTGAAGTTCCACATGTTGGTTCTAACCTCTAGGAATTAGTAGGTGGAGCCAGTATAGGACTGTCTGGCCTTAGGGTTAACCCTGGGTGGTGTGGTCTTGGTACATTTTGTGCACACACACTTGAAACCCCTCACCTTCACTCATACCCTAAACCTTAGCTAAGCATGCTTAGCCTACCTCCCCACTCTTTTGGAAACTCATATGGATGAACCCCTACACCCATAGACCTAAGCTAGGGTTTGATTAAGACCAATACATAGAGGATCCAAAATGGGAGTTCCCTTGGTCTAATAGCACTATAAGAGTAATTTTATGATTGGTATCTTCAATTGATCTCATCCTATCCCAATATTCAACTTTGGCCTTCTGGCCCCAAACTTTCCCAAAATTACCAAATTACACCTAGAACACTAAATTTTTAAAAATAGTTCAAATACTTAAATTTTATCCAAAAATCATTTAAAACAGTTTGAAACTACCCAAATTGCCCAAAAAATCACAAGATTTTCAAAATTCCCAAAATATCCCCAAATTTGATAAAATTACCAAAATGCCCCTCATGGCCCAAAAATTCCCAAAAACTCCCAAATCATTCCAAACACTCCCAAAACCAATCCCAACCATCCATTGGATCCAATTTGACTAAATTGACAAATTTTGATCAAAATCCCAATTTTACCCCTAAATGCTACAGTCCCCATATCACTCCTTTAAAAATTTTTCACCCAATTTTACCCTTAAATGCTATTTTTGTGTTTTTTTTGCAGATATAGGTAAAAAGGGTGAAAAATGTTTAAAGGAGTGAAAAATGATCAAATGTGGAACAAAAAAGTAAAAAATGTGTCAAAGAGTTTTGGCGCCTAAGCGCCAGATCTGACGCTTAAGCAAATGGTTTCCACACCATGCTATACCAGATTGGTTAATAATTCAAACCTTTTATAATGGATTAATTG
>JXCR01111301.1:12205-25641 GCA_002079205.1 Phalaenopsis hybrid cultivar | reverse complement strand
AATGGAACTTAAGTAGCTCCAGATTCATAAAAACCAAAAAGGAAGTTTACAAAACTTGGAAGGAGAACCTCCCAAGATAAATAAAACCCAACTAAATATAACATATAAAATAAGGGAGGGCCAATAGGTCTCCCTTCAAATGAAAAGCTAAAGGATGAGGAGGAGAATATTTACTAATCAGAATTTCCTCAGAGTGGAGCCCTAATCATGCTAGAAAATTAGTTGGCCTGTTGCATTCCTTGAAAATATGAGAATAAAGTAACCTGATTCCCAAACTCAATATTTAAATGTTATCAATCCAAAATAGAAGATTCCAAGGGCATGTCATCCTTCCATTTAAAATGCTAATTAGAGACAAGGAATTAAATTCAACAAGAACTTGAAAAAACCCACACATCTTTGGAATGAAGATGGCCCAGAAGATTCCATGAGTTTTAGCTTCCAAAGGATCTTCAACTAAATAGGAGAGTGGAAAAAAGCAAGCAGTTGCCCTTATAATCTCTGAAACACCTCCCATCCCAGCTTGAGGGGCTGAAAAACTACCATTAGTATTCACATTGATCCAACTAGTAGGAGGAGGCTTTCAAAAGATAAGAGTATAAGAAAGAGTCCTTGAAATACTATGAAATTGCTCACAAAGAATGTTAGGAAATTTCTTATACCTGGAGAGTTTCTGGATATAACATAAGCAATTATTAGCAATAACAGTAGTTTCCAATATAGAATAATGCAAGGCACAGGAGGTAAGGATTGGACAAACCAATCCTACCAGTACTGAAAAAAATTAAGATCTATATAAAGCACAGTTAAAGAAGATGTGTTGAATTGATTCCTCCTCAGATCTATATAAAGCACACCTATAAGGGCCACTCAGTCCCTTCAGTTTCAATATGTCATCTGTTGGTAGCAGTTTGTAGAAGAGTCTCAAGTAAAAAAAAGACATAGAAGGAGATAGGAATTTACTCAAGACCATAGATACACATTAAACATCCTGTTGAGGGAAACAAATGTTAGAAATTGTAGGTTACAGGGTCAGAGAAAAGCTTTTTTTAACCTCAATTTTCTCTTTCGTAGAAGAATCAATTGGTATCCTCATAACTTTTTAGAGTTGAGAAGTGTCCAGAATACTCTGAAGTCCCTGTAGATTCCAATTGTCATTAGTCCAAAGATCAGCCACTTGAAGTGAGACATCAGCAGTCTGATTGGAACAAGNTGGACTTCCTTTTATCCAGTGATCGTTTGCCTATCCCTTATCTTAGAAAGTTTGTGTAATAGGTTAGAGAGGNTCCTTACAGTATTTACATTTCATGAATTAGGCCCATAAAGAGGATTGTGCTCTGAACATTATTCATAGTTTATCTAATAATTATCATTCAATTCTCATCAAACCCTAAACAATCTCATGAATAATGTTCCCCTCACATAATTTAGCCTTACCAACCTTTTGTGCATAGAACTCCTCCTGCTTAGAAATGGCATTCATCAAGACGTCATTTGCTATAACCATGTCACTAGGTCAAGATTGGACACCAATCTAGCTTCCAGTTGATCAATTGGTCTTTCAGCCTCTTGAACATTCAAATTATTATCCTCTAATATAGACCATTTCCAAGCAGATAGGATCTTACCAAGCTTTTTATGAAGCTGTCAAGTTTGATTCAAGGGTTTTGATGAGGGTAGTCCTTCTACACTTGAGCCACTTGGTTAAAAAAATCATTGTGGAAGGACCACATATTAAGGTATTTCAAACAAGATTTGCTTCTGGTGGGGGAAGCTGCAACATAAATTAGAAGGGGCCTATGGTCTGAACCAATCATGTTGAGGTGATGAGCAAAAGTGTGTAGAAAATAAGTCAGCCATGCAAAATTGACCAACACTCTATCCAGTCTTTCCTACCGTGAGCCTCTTCTCTATGTGTATTTAGGGTCATTGATGCCTATCCATATAACTCAGTAAAGCTAATGTTGTCATTGAAGAGATTGATTTAATTAACATCTGGAGGCCTGCCCCCAAGTTTTTCAAAGGGAGCAGATGGGTAATTGAAATCACCACCAATAATCTAAATTGAATTACAAGACCTACTAACATTTTGAACATTGAACCATAACTCTCTTATAGTTGTAACTGTCCTAGCATAAATGAAAGTAGCTTGGCCTCTTGGCCTTCAATTTTGAATTGTAAATGGAGAAATTGTGAATTATCCTTTAAAATGTCACATTGAATCTCCTATCTACATACCAACCAAATTTTGTTATTAAGATTTTAAAAGTGTGAAAAGCCATAGAACTTATTCAAATAGGTTTCAAGATTACAATGATACATAATTTATACATCCTACTAAGGGCAAGGAGTCTGTTAAGGTACTAAGGATGAGCCAATCACCTAACATTCTAGTAGAGAAAGTTCATCATCCCAGGGAGATGGATTTCCCCCTTCTCTAGTTCTAGCCATGGTATCTTTTCTTCTTTGATGAGAGGCTCTTTCCAATAGCGATTGAGCACCTTCCTGCAATTTTTTCAGCTCCATGATACCCTTCTTCTTTTTTCTTAGCTTCTGAACTTGCCAATCATCCTCGAAAGCTATTATTATCCGCATGAATAAATCATCATCTAGGGAGAAACCCAAGTAAGAATTCCCTTTAAGATCTTGAGGATCCACAAAAGCATGCAAATCACGAGAAATAGCTTCAACCTCCCCAGCTTCACCATTTTGTGCAGTTAACTGCTCACAGTCAAACTCCCTATTTAAAGGATCTATCACAGATGTATGGAGGCATCCCAAAATCATCCCCAACTGTTGGTAAGGGGTGAGAAGCATTGAATTTCTGTCCAGAAACCCCCACCAATTGCAGATCATCTCTAGCAGGGTCATTTAAAACAACTTCAGCATTGATATCCTTTGGAAGGCTATCTAGCCTTTTCCTAAGGTGTGGATGTAACCTAAGACATTTAACATCATAATGACTAAAAATTTTACAATCATAGAACTAATAAGGTTTTTGCTTTGCTATGATTTCCTGCCAATATTCATTGTTCTCAATACCTAACCATATTTCCTCTACCTCTGGAAGGGTTATGTCCCTCTCAACCAAGATTCTTGCTACAGATGGTCTACACAAATTGAAGGTAGGAATATCTAGCTTCAATGGTCTGCCCAAGGCTTGACCAAAGTTAAACAAAACTTAATGAATGAAGAAGTGTAACATGAGCCCAAAAAGCTTGAACCATATTGGAACAATGGGGAGTTCTTTACTTGGATCAAAATCTAGGGACCACTTTAGTAGCTTCATGGTAATCCCTTCAATCGACAAAATTTGTTTAGAAAATAAATGAGCAAATTATTCCTCCTTGGATAAATTAAGGAAGATGTGCCTTCCATTCAATAGGCCCACTCTCCAAGCACCATTATGTTTAATGTTGTCAAAACATTTTTGAATGGCTTCAATTTTGGGATGACCCATTTGAATTTTTCTAATGAGTGTGAACTTACAAACATCAGTCAACCCCTGAATATCCTTTGAATAGAAAGTTGCAGGTTTGATAATGGGGTCAACCCCCTCATGATAAGTTTGAGGGAACACTAGATCATCATATTAGCAAAAGTTGCTTTGATCTATTGGATATTTGTAGCTAAATCCAAACCATTTGGATTGGCCATCAGGAAGAGGAAACCAATGAAACAGTAACTTTTTGAAAATCAAATAGCTTAGGAAAGTAGAGAATGAAAGGGNTCCTTACAGTATTTACATTTCATGAATTAGGCCCATAAAGAGGATTGTGCTCTGAACATTATTCATAGTTTACAAAAATTGGTTTGGTGACTTGTTGAAAGCTCCTGAAGCCAAAACCACCAGCTCTAGTAGCCTTGTAGACATGTTGTAATCTCACCCAGTGCACTTGTTTTCTTTGACCGGCCCACAAAAAAATGATTAAAGGTTCTTTTAGGAATGTTCTGGATAGATTTCTTCATCACAGCAACTTGGGATAAGTATGAAGGTAGTCCTGCAAGGACACTTCTAAGAAGAGAAATTTTGCCTCAATTAGATAAGAAAGAAGTTGACCAGCAGTTAATTTTATCTTGTGTTTTCACTACAATCTCATCAAAATGAATTTGCCTTGTCCTCCCTTTGAGCTGATAAGCCCCCAAATACTTTAAAGGAAGAGAACTAGTGTAGAAACCAGTGATTCCAATGACTCAATGTATGATTTTAGGTTTAATTCTTTTACTGAAGATAGTAAGACGTTTCTGGGAATTGAATTGCATTTCAGAACTTGATTGGAATTTATCCAAACATTGAACAATCAATCTAACAGCTGGCTTAGTAGCTTTTGCAAATACAATTACATCATCAACAAATACTAAATGGTTAACAATAGTGTTGGATTTTTGAGTATATAAGGTATGGGGAGAGTTGGGAATTAGGTAATTTAGATGCCTGGATAAGTAATCAAAATCAAGAATAAAGATGGTGGGGGACAAAGGATCACCATGCTTGATACCTCTGAAAGCACTAAAAAAGTCATGAGATTGTTTAGGGTTTGATGAGAATTGAGTGATAGTTATTAGATAACCACCTATTAATTAGAAAAATAGAAGGAGTAGAAAAACCTCTTGTAGTAAGCCCTTCCTCAATGAAACCCCAATGTATGGTATCATGAGCTTTTTTTATATAAAGTTTGAAAAAAACATTCCCACCTATGCACTATTTATCCAAATCTATAACCAATTTTTGAGCCAAAAGGACATTCTCCACAATGCTTCTTTCTTTTATGAAAGCAAACTAATTTTCACATATAACATAGGGGAGGTGAGGCTGAATTCTATTTTATAGCACTTTACTTATGCTCTTAGAAATTACATTAGTAAAGTTGATAGGACTAAAATGTTCCCATTTTTTCTTAGAGTTACTTTTGGGGTTTAGAGTAATGGTGGAAAAATTAAAGTAATTAGGAAGATCCATCCCTCTAATGAAGCTTTGAACAGCTTCCATAATATTTGATTTGATAATACTCTATGCCTTAATATAGAAGTCTGCAGTAAATCCATCAGGGCCAACAACTTTGGAGCTATAAATGGGGGCTAAGGCTGCCCAGACTTCCTCCTCATCAGATATAAAGGCGAGATCTAGGTCCTTTATATATTCCACATCATTGCATAACATATCCCTTTGAATTGGAACTCTAGTGCATTGAGGTTGAACAAAGACATCTTGAAAGTAACTAACAGCACTTGAAGCTATAGAATCTGAAGAATTAAGCCAGACCCCAGAAGGATCCTAAATTTTATGAATAGTGTTACATTTCCTCCGGTAATTTATGCTTGCATGAAAATATTTAGCGTTCCTGTCCCCCTCACAGAATTTAGCCTTACCAACCTTTTGTGCATAAAACTCCTCTTGCTTAGAAATGGCATTCATCAAGACGTCGTTTTCTATAACCATGTCACTAGGTCAAGATTGGACACCAATCTAGCTTCCAGTTGATCAATTGGTCTTTCAGCCTCTTGAACATTCAAATTATTATCCTCTAATATAGACCAATTCCAAGCAGATAGAAGCTTACCAAGCTTTTTATGAAGTTGTCAAGTTTGATTCAAGGGTTTTGATGAGGGTAGTCCTTCTACACTTGAGCCACTTGGTTAAAAAAATCATTGTGGAAGGACCACATATTAAGGTATTTCAAACAAGATTTGCTTCTGGTGGGGGAAGCTGCAACATAAATTAGGAGGGGCCTATGGTCTGAACCAATCATGTTGAGGTGATGAGAAAAAGTTTGTAGAAAATAAGGCAGCCATGCAAAATTGGCCAACACTCTATTCAGTATTTCCTACCATGAGCCTCTTCTCTATGTGTATTTAGGGTCATTGATGCCTAACCATATAACTCAGTAAAGCTAATGTTGTCATTGAAGAGATTGATTTAATTAACATCTGGAGGCCTGCCCCCAAGTTTTTCAAAGGGAGCAGATGGGTAATTGAAATCACCACCAATAATCTAAATTGAATTACAAGACTTGCTAACATTTTGAACATTGCACCATAACTCTCTTATAGTTGTAACTGTCCTAGCATAAATGAAAGTAGCTAGGCCCCCTTGGCCTTCAATTTTGAATTGTAAATGGAGAAATTGTGAATTATCCTCTAAAATATCACATTGAATCTCCTATCTACATACCAACCAAATTTTGTTATTAAGATTTTAAAAGTGTGAAAATCCATAGAACTTACTCAAATAGGTTTCAAGGTTACAATGATTCATAATTTATACATCCTACTAAGGGCTAGGAGTCTGTTAAGGTACTAAGGATGAGCCAATCACCTAACATTCTAGTAGAGAAAGTTCATCATCCCAGGGAGATGGATTTCCCCCTTCTCTAGTTCTAGCCATGGTATCTTTTCTTCTTTGATGAGAGGCTCTTTCCAATAGTGATTGAGCACCTTCCTGCAATTATTTCAGCTCCATGATACCCTTCTTCTTTTTTCTTAACTTCTGAACTTGCCAATCATCCTCAAAAGCTATTATTATCCGCATGAATAAATCATCATCTAGGGAGAAACCCAAGTAAGAATTCCCTTTAAGATCTTGAGGATCCACAGAAGTATGCAAATCAAGAGAAATAGCTTCAACCTCCCCAGCATCACCATTTTGTGCAGTTAACTGCTCACAGTCAAACTCCCTATTTAAAGGATCTATCACAAATGTATGGAGGCATCCCAAAATCATCCCCAACATTTGGTAAGGGGTGAGAAGCATTGAATTTATGTCCAGAAACCCCCACCCATTATAGATCATCTCTAGCAGGATCATTTAAAACAACTTCAACATTGATATCCTTTGGAAGGCTATCCAGCCTTTTCCTAAGGTGTGGATGTAACCTAAAACATTTAACATCATAATGACTAAAAATTTTACAATCATAGAAGTAATAAGGTTTTTGCTTTGCTATGGTTTCTTGCCAATATTCATTTTTTTCAATGCCTAACCATATTTCCTCTACCTCTGGAAGGGTTATGTCCCTCTCAACCAAGATTCTTGCTATAGATGGTCTACACAAATTGAAGGTAGGAGTATCTAGCTTCAATGGTCTGCCCAAAGCTTGACCAAAGTTAAACAAAACTTAATGAATGAAGAAGTGTAACATGAGCCCAAAAAGCTTGAACCATATTGGAAAAATGGGGAGTTCCTTACTTGGATCAAAATCTAGGGACCACTTTAGTAGCTTCATGGTAATCCCTTCAATCTACAAAATTTGTTTAGAAAATAAATGAGCAAATTATTCTTCCTTGAATAAATTAATGAAGATGTGCCTTCCATTCAATAGGCCCACTCTCCAAGCACCATTATGTTTAATGTTGTCAAAACATTTTTGAATGGCTTCAATTTTGGGATGACCCATTTGAATTTTTCTAATGAGTGTGAACTTACAAACATCAGTAAACCCCTGAATATCCTTTGAATAGAAAATTGCAGGGTTTTCCTCCTTTCATGCTCAAAGGTTTGATAATGGGGTCAACACCCTCATGATAAGCTTGAGTGAACACTAGATCATCATATTAGCAAAAGTTGCTTTGATCCATTGGATAGTTGTAGCTAAATCCAAACCATTTGGATTGGCCATCAGGAAGAGGAAACCAATGAAACAGAAACTTTTTGAAAATCAAATAGCCTAGGAAAGTAGAGAATGAAAGGAGAAATGCACTTGAAACAAAGAGAAAAGGAAGGGAAGAAGATCAGGAAACCTACCACCTACGACCCAAACCTCAGCAATCTTGTGGAAACCCTAGCAGAGCAACAACTAACACAACTACCACATATATATATATATATATATATATATATATATATATTATTTTAATTTATTTTATTTTATTTTATTGCAAAAGGCTACCTAGGTGTACTCACATAGGAGTCCTCTGTAGTAATTCATTGAGACAAAATATCCTGCTACATGATAAAGGAAAATGTAAATTATATATATATATATATATGTAATAAAGATGGCGGCTGGGTTTTACCTGTGCTCTGCTAGGGTTTCTGCAAAATGGATGGAGATTGTGAGGAATGGGAAGCTGATCATCAAGTTTCTTGGATTAATCTTCTTGCTTGTTGGGTTTTGAAGTGTTCTCTACATTCTCTTTTATGTTTGCTAAGATTTTTCCTCTTCTCGGAATTTTGGTTTTCAAATCTTACTGTTCCATTGAGTGGTGGTTTATGTGGATCTGCTGTGGGTTCTTATTTGTTGCTTGTTGGTTCTAGTTTCTTCATTGGTGTTTTCTACTCTTCCCAGGCTCTTGGTTGTTTTTTTGAGTTTGGGCTTTTACGGGAATTATTGCTGTACATTCTCTTTGATGCTTGTTGGTTCTAGTTTTCTACATTGGTGAATTGAGTTTTTCCTTTGCCTCTTCACTTTTCCTGAATCCTTCAGTTTCTCTGGGTGGTTACTGGCCTGAATCACTCATCTATTTGGATTTCTGCAATTTGTTCTCTGGATACTGATGGCTGGCCCAAATACCTTGGATATGACTACTAATATCGAAGGGTCAAAAGCTACTTTTGCTGACATTGTGGGGAAGGGTTTTGATACCATAAAAACTTATGATGATTTAGTCTTTCCTCAAGCCTACCATGAAAGAGTTGATCCACTGTTTAAGCCTATTGTCAGGAAAAGGGGAAAAATGGCTATCTATTATTATGAAGAGGACATTCAAGGTTTAACTGATAAATGCAAGTTCTCTCTTATAGGAAAATTTCAATTGGGTCACCCCAAGATGGAATATAATAGAAAATTCTTTGATAGTTTGAAATTCAGTTGAGCTTGGAGGGGTTTACTGGGTGGTAGACACATCCTGATTAACTTATCCAGCAAAGAGGACTATGCAAGGCTATTCTCCAAACAATCCATATTGATTGAAGGGATTGTTATGAAGTTACTTAAATGGACACCAAATTTTGATCCCAGTAAGGAATTACCTATTGTTCCTATCTGGTTCAAAATGCCTGGACTCAAGCTACATTTTTTCAATCACAAGGTACTGTTTAAGATTGGTTTGGCACTAAAGAGACCTCTAAAGCTTGATGTGCCTATATTTAATCTATTCAGACCTTCAGTGGCCAGGATCCTAGTGGAAAGGGACATTACTCTTCCTGCTGTGGAGGAAATCTGGTTTGGCACTGAACATAATAGTTATTGGTAGAAAATTATTGCTGAATAAAGACCTTATTACTGCCACCATTGTAAAATGTTTGGCCATACTGATAACAAAGGCTTCAGACTCCATCCTATTCTAAGGAAAAGGGAGGAAGCCAATGGGGATAGGGAGAAAAGGGGGAATACAGAGGAAAATGTTCCCAATGGAGATATACATGATATACTTGACAATCCTATACCTTCTGGTGGTGCAAAAGTTGTGGTGTCAGGTTCCAAGCCAGTCAGGAATGAATTGAACACTACTAATTGGGATGTTGTGTTTGGTGATAATTATTTTGAGAGTGAAACCTTAGTGGTGCAGCCTCCAAATTTTATTGTTGAAACTGTGATTAGTGAAGAGGTAGTAAATAATCAATTGTTGGCAACACAACCTATTATGGAGGGGACTCATGAAGTGGAGTTGGCTCCTCAAGGGGAACTTTCTCTGGATGATAATTTAATAAATCAGATGAATGTAGCTTTAGAAGAAGACTGGCATGTTGAGAAATCTAAAAAGAAAAAGAAAATTGCACAAGAACTAAAGAACTTGGCATCTATTCACTCCACAAGGGGGGAGGGCCCCTCTCAGTAGGCTATTTATGGGGTTAGAACTAGAAGGAGGGGGAAATCTTTCTCTTTTGGATGATGAAATTTTTGTGCTAGAATGTTAGAGGATTGGCTCATCCTAGATCCCTTAACAGAATACTAAATCTCAATAGGATGCATAAATTCTGAATTATTGCTATTATGGAGCCTATGGTGTCTAAACATATTCAGAAGATTACTCAAAGGTTCTGTGGTTTTCAATTTCTCTTTAGTATAAGTAATAAAATTTGGGTATTTTGTAGAAATGAGATTCATTTTTCTATTATCAGGGATAATGAGTAGTTCCTTCACTTGAAATTCTCTTTGGGTGAGTCTAGTGGCCTGGCCACTTTTATCTATGCTGGTTGCTCAGTAGTGGCAAGGCATGATTTGTGGTGTCACCTGCTTAATATTAGCAGCAATCTCAATTCTTGTTGGATTGTGGGGGGAGATTTTAACTGTGTGGCTTACCCAAATGAAAAGAAGTGGGGCAGAATTCTTAATTTAAATCTGATTAGTTCTTTCAATGACAATATTCAGGAAGCTGGGCTTTTTTATTATGGTTTTCTTGGTCCCAAATTTACTTGGAGGAGAGGGAAGGTTTGTGAAAGATTAGATAGAGTGTTTTTCAATGATATTTGGATGAAATAATTCCTCCATACTTCTGTACAACATCTGAATATGTGTTGTTCAGACCACAAACCTCTTTTGATTACTATTGTTGCATCCCCAACTAGAAATAGATCTTCTTTCAGGTATCTGAACGTATGGTCATTGCATAGTGATTTTCTCAATCAAGTTGCATTAGCTTGGAAAGATTGTCATCATCTAAATCCTTGGATCAAGCTCTGGATGCTAAAAAAGAAAATGGGAAAACAGCTGTCTCAATGGAATTGGAGTGTGGTTGGTAATATAAATGCTAGAGTAAAGCCTGCTGAAGAATTTGTACTTAAGTGGGAGTGCTTAATTGAAATAAATCGTGAGGTGAGTACTGATTTATTTAAAGCTAATGAAGATTTATTGGAAGCTATCTCAATGCAGGAAGAATTCTATGCACAGAAAGCTGATAAGGTCAAATTCTGTAAGGGTGACAGGAATTCTAATTTTTTTCATGCATGTATTAACTACAGAAGAAGATGCAATACTATTTATAAGATACTTGATAATAATGGGGTTTGGATTGATAATGTTGAAAGAATTTCCTCTAGTGCAGTGAATTACTTCAAGGAAATTTTAACTCAACCTCTTATGGAAAGGAGTCCTATTCAACATTGGGTTTTTTGGAAGGAGGTTGATTGTACTAAAACATTGGAACTTACTGCTATCCCTGATGAGAAGGAAATTTGGGAGGCTTTATCTTCAATTGACAGCTCAAAATTGGCTGGGCCTGATGGTTTCACAGCTGATTTTTATAAGAAAGCTTGGACCATTATTAAGAAGGATATCATAGTGGCTATACAAAGTTTCTTTTGGGGTTGTGACCCCAAAGTATTTCACTTCCTCTATTATTACCTTGATTCTTAAGGATAAAGCCAAGTTTAAATGGGAACATTTCAGACCTATCAGCTTCACTTCTGTCATTTCCAAGGTTATTAGCAAAATCATTGCAAGCAGAATACAACCTCGTGTCATCCAGATTATTAGTGAAAACCAAACTGCTTTTGTATAAGGCAGAAGCATAGTGGACAATGTTCTTTTAGCTCAGAAGCTGGTTTTGGATCTGGATAGACAGTGCAGAAGGGGAAATATCATCTTCAAACTGGACATCAAGAAGGCATATGACACTGTTAAATGATACTTTATTGAAGAGGTTCTCACTGTCAGAGGCTTTTTTCCTTCTTTCATCTCTATTGTTGGTAGATGACCGTCTAATAATTATCAATCAATATTTGTTAATGGCTATTCTCATGGGTTCTTCATTGCTTCTAGAGGCATTAAGCAAGGTGATCCCCTTTCTCCTTCAATCTTTATTCTTGCTCTTGATTATTTTTCTAGATTGTTGAATAAGATTGCTGTTGAAGAACCACACTCCCTTTACATTCACAGATCTAATATGTTAATTAACCTCCTTGCTTTTGCTGATGATATTATTTTTTTTTCTAAAGCTACTAAGGCTGTTGTTAGATCCATTCTTAAATGCTTAAAACAGTTCCGAAGAAGCTCTAGCATGGTTTTGAATACCCAAAAATGTGTGGTTGTACTCAGTTAAAAGGTTAAGCATGCTATGAAAAATTGGATTTATGATTTCACTGGATTTAGTGCCAGTCAACTTCCAATCAAATATCTAGGTGCTCTTTTTATTAAAGGCAGAACAAAACAAGTTTAATTTGATCATATTGTGGAGAGAATCCAAGAAAAACTCCAATGTTGGGTCAACTCTTATTTGTCTAATGGGGGAAGAGTCACTCTTCTCAAAAGTGTATTATCTTCTCTCCCTGCTTATTTGTTACAAATGACAGTAATGAAGGAATCTACACAAAAGAGTCTGGACAAAATTTTTAATCGGTTTTTGTAGTTTGGACAAAAGAAGCAATTACATTGGTCAAGCTGGAGTAAGGCTTGTAGTGCTACTAAATTTGGGGGCCTGGGTTTCAAAAGCTTTTCTCATCTTATACATGTAAACCTTAGTAAACTTTGGATAAAATTTAGATCTCAAGATTCTCTTTGGGCTAGATTTATGATGGGCAAATATTGCAAACACATCCATCCCAATCAAGTTCAAAGGAAATTGGGTGATTCTATTATGTGGGACAAGATGTTAAAAGTAAGGGCTAAGGCTGAAAGATTTTTCATATGGGATGTGAGGGAGGGTAAAGTTAACTTCTGGCTGGATAATTGGCTTATGGATGGGGATATTGGTATTGGTATTGGATCCTCATATATGTCTGATGCTTCTACCCAAGTGGCCGATTTTTATGTGCATGAGAGGTGGAATCTTGAGGCACTCCAAGCTTTTTGTGAACCATCTCAGGTCTCTAGTATTCAGGAAATCTCCATTGATACTTAATTAAGGAAATTTTTTATATGGGGGATGGTATAGAGTTTTTTGTCACCCATATCTACTGGGAAGGTAATAAGCCTGCAAATTGGCTTTCTAGAATGAGGTTCCACAATGACAACACTCTGATTAGGAAATCCATTAACCCTCCATTGCAGTTACTTTCGGAAGGGGATCTTNGGGATATTGGTATTGGTATTGGATCCTCATATATGTCTGATGCTTCTACCCAAGTGGCCGATTTTTATGTGCTTGAGAGGTCGAATCTTGAGGCACTCCAAGCTTTTTGTGAACCATCTCAGGTCTCTAGTATTCAGAAAATCTCCATTGATACTTAATTAAGGAAATTTTTTATATGGGGGATGGTATAGAGTTTTTTGTCTCCCATATCTACAGGGAAGGTAATAGGCCTGCAAATTGGCTTTCTAGAATGGGGTTCCACAATGACCACACTCTGATTAGGAAATCCATTAACCCTCCATTGCAGTTACTTTCGGAAGGGGATCTGTTACCCCTAACTTTTGTTAGATCAAATTTTTCATAGGTTTTTTAGGGGCTCACCCTGCTTCTTTTTAAGGGTCCCCTCCTTTGTAACTTTTATGGATTTCCTATAATATAGTTAGAGCAGTGCTCCTTCCATTAAATATGTATATATATATATATATATA
>JXCR01111288.1:0-18377 GCA_002079205.1 Phalaenopsis hybrid cultivar | reverse complement strand
ACACAAACAAACAATTCTTTGTTCGTGTTCGGCTCGTTAACTTACCGAAAGAGCAGAACACGAGCTGTTCGAGAACAACGAGCCGTTTTGTCAGCCCTAGCTGCCAGCGAGAGAGAAAGCACGCGAGAGGAGTTAGGGTATGCATATCTTTTCTGTCGTGAGATGAGGGAGCTGTGGGAAGGAAGGAGAGGTAGCAAGACGGTTTGGCTGGAGGTGGCCGCCAGAGAAGAGTTCGCTGGAGGGAGGAGCAGTAGGAAGAGGGGAGTTCAAAGCGGATAGAGTCGAGGGCTTCGGGTTGCTGCGTATGCGGGTAAGAGAGAGTGGTANAGAGTCGAGGGCTTCAGGTTGCTGCTTATGCGGGTAAGAGAGAGCGGTTAGGTATCTTTTAATTGATTTTTATTTTTATAAAATACAAATAAAAAATAAGTGGAATCATTTGGTTGGGCAAAGTAGGCGGGAGAGGCATGGACAACATAGGGATAGGCGGTGGCTTGCAGGAAAAGTAAAGGAAGGTTTTAACAAAAAAATTATTTTATTTTAATTTAAACGTCTTGATTTACGTGTAGATTATTCAAGCACAAAGACCCATCAAGATAGGTGTCCCTTCTAGGTAAATTGTACGTCTCAGACGCAATGACGCAGTCAGTATGGTGATCGGAGACCGTTTGAGCAATTTTTCGGGACTGTCGAGATAAATTGAGTCTAAATTACATATGTAGTGCTGTCAGCCTTTCGTTTTTACCGCGCTTGCTCTTTTCGATCACATAATACATCCCCTTGGAAAATTTTCATATTCCAGACACGCTGATGAAATTCGTTTTGTGATCGGAGCCTGTTTGAGCAACTTCGACGATAATCAAAATGTTTCAGGTTCAAACTAAGCACTTCATGCGACAATGTGTCTATTTCACCGTGCTTGTTTTATTCGAATATAAAAGACCCCTCTTTCGGTAAGTTTGATGTTTTTGAATGCAATGGAGGAGTCAAGCCCAATCTACTCGTCTTGTGAAATATATATGAGGCACTTAATCTTGTAAAATGGTTTCACAATTTCCTTTGACTGATAACCTTTGTAGAAAGCAAACTTTTGGAGAAAAAAAACTTCAGTTTATTATTCACATGTAGGGTGCGTATATATAGAGAAACCAATCCCTTCTAATTTACAAACTTACCAAAAATATTTACTCTAAATTAAGAAAGGAGATAATATTGAAATAAAAAAATAAAGAAGCATAAAATAGGAAGTGAATTAAACTAAGGAAAATGTTTCCAAAAATATCCCATTCAAATCATTTCATGATTTTGTGAAGGAGCCAACCGACCCACCATGGAGAGGAGCTGAACTTCTCAATTTTTCACACTCCCCCTCGAGCTGGGTCGTAGATGTTGTAAAGACCAAGTTTGGCATTGTACTCTAAGAAGGCCCTTAAAGGAGGAGCTTTGATGAAGACCTCAACATCTTTTTGGTGTGTTAGGATATAGCTTAGCTATATAATTCCACCATTAACCTTTTCATAAATAGATTACCTATCAATTTTATTATGTTTGGTCCTGTCATGATGCACTAGATCCTTGGCAATAATGATGATAAGCTTGAATATCACAAAACATCTGTACAAACCTATTGAAGATGCATCGCACCCCAATTCCTTTAATAACTTCTGAGTCCAGATTCCTTCACAAATTTTTATGGCAAATACCATATACTCTGATTCAACACTGCTTCTGGAAACAACATCATGCCTCTTACTTCTTTATATATCATTATTTTCTCTTACAAGGAGCAATAATCTGTGATGAACCTTCTGGTTATGAGTTTTTCAACTCAACTTACATAAATGTAGGCTTCTACCCCTATGTTTTTTGTTTTCTCAAAAGTTAATCCATAATCAGTAGCTTTATTGAGAAACCTCATAATCCTATACACCATCTCTAAATGCCCTATTATTCATGTTTTGGCTAACAATGCTGACAAATTATGCACTATATGGCGTCATATGTGATAGGTAGATGAGTTTTCTTGTCAATCTTTGACAAATTCTCTTATCTACAAATACACTTTCTTCTCTCCTATTAAATTCTTGTTTTGATCCATTTGAGTATCAATAGGCTTGCATACAATCATCCCTGTCTTCTTTAATAGATCTAGGATCTATTTCCTCTGTGATATAATGATGTCTGTCTTGGACCTTGCCACCTCCATACCTCGAGAAAACCTTTTAAACTCAGTGACAAACACTGCTTTGGTCTTGAAAATCTCCCTTTCATTATCAGAATAAGAATCATATCATCCGTATATAATATCTGTTCAACATTCTTACCNCAGGAAGCGCAATATTTAATAGTTTGAAGTTTTACATACATACCACTCAATTCTTATGTATTTACATATCTAATATCAAAACTTTAATTTTTAAATACATGCCACCTTACCTATGCATGAAAAGATGAATTTCAACTTTTACAAGTTAAAATTCAAATGTTTTTTATGTAATATGAAAGATTTTGGTGGCATAAGTGTAAATGGTAAAATTTTTGTGTTAGGTATGTTTATACATAGGAAGTGGGTGGTAGTGGTATGTATGTAAATGATGCGGGGCATGAGAGCGGAACCGTTCAACCCCAACCGTTCAACAGGTGGCTGGCTTCTCGCTCTTTTCATTGGGTCGGAATTATTCTCCCTCTCCTATTTTTGTTTCCCACCTATTGTATCTCTATTTATATGCACGTTTTCTGAATTAGGTCATTGTTTTTGTGAGTTTATTTCAGATTTCTTTCCGGGACGGCAGTCAGCATCCTATTTTCGTTTCCTACCTATTGCATCACTATTTATATGCGAGTTTTTTGAATCAGGTCATTGTTTTTGTGAGTTTATTGCAGAATTCTTTTTGGGACAGCTGTCAGCGTCCTCTCTTCCCTTCTAGGGCTGTATTATAGGACGAGTGGTGCTTCGGCTGTATCTTGCACCTTCCTATTTCCTGTAACTCCTTGCTGCTTTTTCCATCTCGCCCATAAGCTGACCGTGGTTTCCTCCTCTTCCCTTGGCCTGTTGTGCTGCTAACACCCTCAGCCCCCTAACCTGCACCCTTCCTCCCATAATTACCAACAGCATCCACCCTGGTGCCCTCCAACCCTCTCAAAATTGACGTCCACTCCTCCAACCATAGCAGCCAGCCCCCTGAACCCCTTGTACCTGTTTTCCCGTGCTACCACAAGTTCTTTCTATCCCTCCCTTGCCCTCACAACCACCTCCACTCCGACTCCTACCAGCCGCCAGCCACCAGNGCCCTCCAACCCTCTCAAAATTGACGTCCACTCCTCCAACCATAGAAGCCAGCCCCCTGAACCCCTTGTACCTGGTTTCCCGTGCTACCACAACTTCTTTCTATTCCTCCCTTGCCCTCACAACCACCTCCACTCCGACTCCTACCAGCCGCCAACCGCGTCGTCGCCTTAGGGTGTCTTTTTATATTTGTTACTCTTTGTTTTCATGTTTGAAAGAATTGNCATGTTTGAAAAAATCGTCATTGTAATGTTTCAATTTTTGTTTTGGTTTGGGTTAACTCTTGTATCAGTAAAGTAAATGACCCTTAAATAGTTTTTGAAGAGGATGAAATAAGAAACATAAAAAGTGAAAAAAAAAAGTAATGCTATCCTTTCCTTTGCACTTCTAGATACTGATTCTGATGAAGGTTGTTTTTCTTCTTTTCTTTGTTCTCTTTTGTGATTGTCAGGTAAAGCAGCAGTAGCTACTATTGTTTATGAACCAGGCGGGTCTAAGTTAGAGCTTTATAGATTGTGGAAAGAATTCGAATCTTCTTTGGGAAATAAGAGCGGAGATATTAAATCAGATGGGCCCATTTTGGATATTAGAGTACAACCACAACACATTAGCTCTACTAACCGGCAGGTAAGTAGGGATTTTCCTGAATGATTATATTTTTTTAATGCTACATTTACATACATACCACCGTTAGCTGTGTTTTTTTTAAAAGAATGATTTTTTATAAATATGAAAATAGTTTTAATATAAATATGTGATTTTTTTTATTTGAAAGTAATATTTTAATTTTGAAAATAGATGAGACTAAACGAGTCTCACATATTGAATAGTTTGGATGACTGAGCGCGATTCGACATATAATACACTATCTTGACGGGTAAGTATTTCACATGACAGTAGACTCAACCACCTAAACTAAAGGGTTTGTGACATTCGTTTAGTCTGCAAAACCTTTTATGTATGACCGACAAGTTTACCTATCTAATATAAGAATTAGATATAGTTTATTTTACCCGAGTTCCAAGTTTCCTATAGAGGAAGCTCCTACAGTTAATTACATCTTAAATGACCAGAGTCACTTAAAAAAATTCTCCATTAAGATCAGTGGTTCTGCCTTAAATATTTCAAAGTTTAGGTTTTCAAGATTGGTCACGAGAAAATCAAATGGGAGTGGCTCAAACAGGAACAGTTATTTTAAGGAATCCGAAGGAATGAAGAGTAGGAGATATCACAGATCCAGGGGAAATTCTGGTGATTTCCCAGCTATCCTATTGTCTAGCTTTATGTCTTTGAAATAATGTTATTCAATGTTTAATCCTGTAATTTCTTTCAGAATTTAGGACTTACATTCGCACGATATCTGATCGTGCAAATGACCTAGAAAGATATGGAGGATTTACAACGCGTACTGTACGATAACCTCAAAATCTTAAAAGTGTTCGGACTTATAATTGCACAACAGAGTTGTGCAAAAGTCCTAAAGATAAGGTGAGGTTTACGTTGTGTTAAACAAACTATCCCGAAATCCTATGACTTGTTATTTAATCTAAGGAAAAATGCTTAGTTGACGTGAACTTGTTTTGATGTTGCAGATCCATCTCAAAGTTGCTCTTTTGTGTGTCATCGTCATGCTGCCTACGGTGTTCGCTCTAAGCTCCCCGTCGTAGTACCTTCAGATTCAATGTTAATTTTAAGGGTACATGCAATTGTTTAGTCAACGATCTGCTGCCGGACACCTCCTATGAAACCGACTACTGACCCTATACTCTAAGGTATAGTGTGTAAAAAAAACAGTAGCAGATATAAGTATAGTGACATAATTTAAGAAATGAGCTAGCATGCATTGTATCAACAAAAAAAATACAAATTGGAAAACTCAAGAAAGAGTGACAAATGACCCACGACAAAAGAAAACTCGAGAAAATCGACAAATGACTCACGACGGAAATCTCGAAGCAAAAAAAACAACAAATGGTAACCCAAAGAAAGTCACCGAAAATTCGGGAATATCCCGGAAAAAGACCTCGAGTGCTTTACCAAAAGTTCCAATAAAATCACACAAAAAATCCGAAGAGAGAAAATCGTAAGCACTCGGGTCAGGGCTAGGCTCAGATATTATATATTTATACTCGAGGGACGTCGAAAGCTACTATCGTCACCCGGATGTATAGAGTCCGCCACTCAACTAGAAAGGGTGTCCTACTAAACATAACTTAGGAGGGTGTTCCTTAGCCCGATACTGGTAATTGACAATTGGACAACCAAGTTACAATACATTTAAAATTTATATTTTAGCATGCACATGGATTTTAGACATACAAAAGAAAGTTGTATCAATTTTGTAGTAAAAATATTTTTATAAATATTGTATCTGTTCTTCTCGTGTCGGTTTTTATCAGTTTTGAAAATTATAATTGTCCACGAGTCGATCATGTCGTCGGGCGTAGGACCGCGAACAACCTAAGAAGGTATGGGTCCCCCGCTAGTCTTGTGTCGATGAATGATACTATCGTCCTACGGTTCACCAGGTCCTCAGATTTGGTTCTGATGTCGTAGGATGGAATATCATTCTTCTCTACCATCAGTGTGCCTTTGTCATCATCACCCTAAGCCCCAAAACAAAACCAACCTACTTGCGACCTTGCTTGATGGTTTCATATATAACAAAATACTATATATGCACACTTATGTATCGGACATAAGCACCGAAAACCTAAACCAAGAAGCAAGACACAAAAGAGTAAAAATAGGGGGTGAGAGAGAGGAAAGAACAATCCATTCGAAAGATCGAAAAGGTGAAAGGTGAATTGACCCTCAAAACTGCATTTAAAACAACCTTTGAAAAGACCCAAAACAAAAAATGCGGCCCAACAATCCTTGAATTAACCCAAAAAAGGGTATCATCTCCTCCAATTCCGCAAACGGATCAACCAGAACAATATTCTTTCCTAACTGTATTTCGAGCAAGTCAAAGCGGCAAAGAGACCGAACCTATGCAGTGACCACAATCATAGCCCACAAATGTAGCCCAAAAGCCCTCGAATCCGTAGCTGAAAGACTACAAAATAATTTCAAAAAGAGCAATCCAAATATCACCTGTTAAAGCTAACCAACGCAGCCTCGATACCACCAAACCATCGATTTTGTATTTAGAAGTAACCACCAAAAGAATGTTTAAAGCCCCACCTCTAACTTCCAACTTATATGCCATTTTAATATTCCATATAGAATTTCCAACAATTTTATATATAGCTTACACCCATGCATGAAACTATGAACAAACTCTTCAAATGCCCATAGAGTTTAAGATTTTCAAGCACATCAAAATTCACAATATTTCATAGACTTCCAACGAAAGCTTCCCGAAAACCACCGAAGTCATAGAAATTTTGGGAAAGAAAGTTGAAATTCAGGTGTTATAAATGTGAACATATAAGAATTAGGTGGTATATATGTAAGTGCTGCAATATTCTCAAGGACAAGTGGCATGCATGTAAAGATTGAAGTTTAGGTGCTAGATATGTAAATACTAAAGAATGGGGTGGCATACATGTAAATCTGTCCCAAAATGTCTCCATAAACCGCAATTAAATATGCAGTCCAAACCGCCACTAAAACATGCCAAAATGACAGCCCAAACATCACTGAAACGGAGCAAAAAAGCAGTCCCATAACTTCATTAAAACGTGCCAAAATGACAGCCAAACGTCGCCGAAACGAGGCAAAAACTGTAGCCCCAAAACTTCATTAAAACGTGCCAAAATGACAGCCCAAACGTTGCCGAAAACGGAGAAAAAAAAGAAAAAAAACTGCAGCCCCAAAACAGGCTAAAATAGTCCCAGCATCGCAGTCCCAAATGAAAAACAAAAGATTCGCAAAACCCAGCAATAAAGGGACCCAACTTAGCAATGGGCCAAAATCAAGCCACCATAAAGCAAATTCCTCAAAGCTTTGAAACCCAAAATTTGCACCCATCATATATTCCGAACAGGGGTAACAATAATGGAGAGCTCAAAAATCAAGTCCCAAATCAACATTTCATTCAATGTGTGATTCGAATAAGGGAATAAAAGGAAACAGGGCAACCAAANGACCCAACTTAGCAATGGGCCAAAATCAAGCCACCATAAAGCAAATTCCTCAAAGCTTTGAAAACCCAAATTTGCACCCATCATATATTCCGAACAGGGGTAACAATAATGGAGAGCTCAAAAATCAAGTCCCAAATCAACATTTCATTCAACATGTGATTCGAATAAGGGAATAAAAGGAAACAAGGCAACCAAAATAATTCTTCAACATAAAGATTTCTTCCAGCATGCATTTCAAACAATGGCAGCAATAATAAGGAACCAACATCAAGCCCCAAACCAATATTCCATCTAGCATGTACTTCAAATAGGTAAATAACAACATATAGCAAAACTGAGACTTCAAAATAGGCCCCTAAGAAATCCGAAAAAATAAAATTTCACCCAACATGCAATTCGAGCAAAGAAGACAACCACAAAGAGTCAAAACTAAGCCCCAATTCGAGAATAAATCTGAGCTCTTTTTTTTAAAAAATAATTTTGCTGTGCAAGCCTCCCTAGCATCCTTCACATTTTCTAGAAAATGTATTTTTTGATTTGTACATCTCGCTCATATGTTCCAACTCACTAATTCTATAACCATTCTCATTCTTAACATTAAACTCAATTAGTGTTTAAAGTGACCGAAATTTCCCAATTCTAGGTGCATTAGAGAATGCATTCAGGGGCAATTCCAAGTGACGTAGATTAGAAAAAAATTATTTTAGAAAATGCATTCAAGAGTCATTCCAAGTGACAGACTAGAAAGAGTACTTTAAAAAATGCATTCAGGGACAACTCAAAATGACGCGGATTAGAAAGATTACTCATATAGCCAGACAAGAAATCATCAGAGCAAAATCGCCTAAACACATTTTTATAAATTATGAGCACATTAAACCCAAGGCATGAAAGTAGAATAAAACAGATAATTCCTTCAAATGCTTGAAGAAAGGAGGAAGAGGGTTACCTCTGATGCAGATTCACAGTAAACTCAAGAAAAAGCCTAAGAAAATAAAACCAGCAACACCTCCTTTGAGAACCTTGATGCAAAAGCACAAGTCTCCTAAAATCTCCTAAAAGCCTCGAGAATATAGCAGCAAATGCGCATGAGTAATAGAGATCCAACAATAGCAACCAAAGATGCAACAACTCTTTCTCCTCTCTTCTCTTTCCAAATTTTCAACCTCTTCTCCTCTCTCGGGCTTTACCCAAGAGAAAACAGAACTCCAAAAATATTTCAAGCACACACAAAGGATGAATCAACCGGAGAAAAAATGGCAACACCTCCCTCTCTCCAGAAATTTCGGCCAACCTCTACAACTCCCCAAGCTGGGTTTTTTTATATCCACAGGAAAAGGGGGAGGATCATACCTACCTCTGTGAAGCGGTCGAATGAGAAAGATCGCATTTAGGAAGGTGAAAATGCGGCCTCGAGAAGGAGAAGGGTCGGATAGGAGGCAACTCGCGATTGGAAAGCCGCTCGGTCGAGCGGGGTTTGAGGGGGCGAAGCGCGTTTGGGCTGTGAACGGGAGAGAAGTGTGGAAGCTAGGGCTTCGCTCGGGCGTCAGGTGCAACAGATCGCGAGAACTAGGGCACGAGGGGGGAGCGAGCCAGGCTTCGATCGAGCCGCAATTGGGAAGAAGAGAGGTGAGGCTACGAGCCGCGGGTTAGGTGAAATGGGGTTTAAAAATAAGGATTTATTTTTATTTTTATTATTATTATTTTTTTTATTATATTATATTATACTATTTAAGTATATTAATTAACGTGCAATTTATTCATGCTCGGAACCCTAGCAAAGTGGGTGTCCCTCTTGGGTAAAATTGACCCTCCGGACGTGCCGGCGCAGTCCGTTTTGTCATCCGGGGTCGTTCGAACAAATTCATCGATTTGCGTGTGATTTGCTCATATGCAGAATCATGACAATATTGGTGTCCTTTCTAGGTAAAATTGACGTTCTTAACGCGTCGGCGCAGTCCGTTTCATCATCCGGGGTCGTTTGAACAACTTTGTCGACAATTGAGTCCAAAATGCGTCAAATTTGATTTATCTTGAAATTTCGGGTTTTTGATCGATCATTTCAAAAATAGACTTATATTTCGATTTAACTGTGAAACCTTTACAGGTGTAAGTGACACGAACTATAATATTTGTGTGTGCGAATGTACTAAAGTCATTATAGGTGTCCTAAGGCTTTTAAACCCTACGGGATCTCTTTTTGGGCCTCTACATGATGGTCCTTAACCACTCGACAAAATCATGATAGTCCGTGAACACAACCACTCGATCAAATGATGATGGTTTGAGACCACCCAGACGAGATACCACAAGAGAATCAGGAAGTGGTTTGAATTTCTATAAGGGGTGGTTCCCAGTTCCTAGTCCTCTAAGATAGGAAAGTCTTATGATTAGATCCTAGACTCTATGAAGAGGAAGGAAAGACTTCACAAAAATGAGGTCAACAACCACCAAATTTTTATGTATTTATATTTCTAATACCTAAACTAACTTTTAAAAGGTGAAATACACCTGTTCATCCAATACATAAGGTGACATGTATGTAAAAATTGAAGTATAGGTGTTAGATATGTAAATACATAGAAATTGGGTCGTATGTATGTAAATCTTCCTTTCTTAAATTATCATAAGGTCTCATTACAACTATTTTTGTAATTGCAACAAAATTGCAGCCCAAAATTTAATATTCACCAGTACTCCTCAAAAACCCTTAAATAAATAAACTTTACCATCATTCCAACATTCACTTTCTTTCCTTTAAATGGAAAATGCCATGGAAAAGCTTGATGAAGGGCCGGAGGAGTGCAGAAATATTTATTATTTTTTCTCTAGCAATAGTAGATAGAACTGTTGCACAAAAGATGGTTTTGGTAAATGCATTGCAAAATGGCCTCAATTCATTAATATGTTTTTATTCTATTTCTTGTAGTGGCAAGAGTATTACCCTTTTTGCACCCAAGCAAATACATACATACCACACAATTCCTGTCAATTTACATATCTAATGCATAATCTTCAATTTTAACATATATGTACATGACAATGCGTGTTTCACTTTTTAAAAGTCAAAATAGTTACATTTTATATGTGATATGAAAGATTTTGGTGGTTTAAATGTAAAATGTAAAGTTTAGGTGTTAGATATGTACACAATAGGAATTGAGTGATATGTATGTAAATGCCGCTATAAAATATGAAAGATTATCCAACTTTGTCTATTCTGCTTGTCATAAAAGCCAATGAACTTGTTTAAAATCATGTAGAGTGAACACACAAAATTCGATCGTCACTTTGATTCCTTATTGCTCCAAGTGGAAGGAGCTTGGCATAATTCGACTATTGTGCCTATAAGGCTCGAAAAACTTCAAAGGTGGATGATATGTTTAAGCTCGTGTGTATGCGAATAGATTAAACTAATCAGATTCATGAGAGGGTAAAAAGGCTAGTTTATTAGTAAAATAAATAGTCTTTGGTTGTACACTGATGATCAAATTCTTTGTTTCTTCAAAGGTAAGATGGCGTTTTTAGTTGATATGCTTGTAGATAACACCAAATAATAACTATTTATGCTTTTTATGTGTCAAACATAATAAGAAGTTGGCATTATAAATGTCGTACCTAACTAAATTTTTATGGTTTCAATTGCAAAATTACTCCTAACAATAAAAAAAAAATTCTGTAAATGGACCAAATTGAGATCGGTACTGCATTGTTTAGACTATTTTTTTAACCTTCTTAATTAGTTTAATCTCATGTTAAACTTGATTTAGTTATCAATGTTGTACAAGCTCTTATTCATATTTGTATAATGTTTGAGCTATAATCAAGCATAATCAAGCCTTAAGCATATACATATGAGCTTCAAATAACTTATGACATCATTATTGAATGTATTCATTTAAATTTGTTTTACAAAATTTATATGATTCAATTGGTGTATTTTTTTCAAAGTTAATTGTTTATGGAATAAATAATTAAAATTGAAATTAATTCGACCACATGAGTATTTGTTAAACATAAATTTCCATCCTGGATATTCATTATTTTCGAATAAGAAATTTTGAAAAAAAGGTTAACATAATAATGTGAAAAGGTGCTTTATCAAACATTGACTAAGTGAGCATTTTATTGCTCTCATAACGAGCTACTTTCTTAATGACAAACAAACATGTTGATTAATAAAAATACACGAGAAGGTCAACAATCAAGTTTATCCATTTCTATATCTATCTTCCAAAATCTTGTTCAATTGATTAAATAAATTAATATAAAAGAGTCATAAAAAAAGGAGTAGTTAGGTTTTTATGGAGCTTAATAGTTCCTTTTCACACTCGTCATGACAAAGGAAGACAATATAGCTGTAATATTGTTGTAAATTTTAAAATTATGGATTTAATTTTAGTTGTGAATTCTCTATAATATCATATTGTCTAAGATATTAAATTTAAGCCTATAAATGAGCTGAGAATCTAAAAATATATTGTTTCATCTAGAGGCAAGCTTAGAATTGATCAGATAAGCCTTGGTGAAGATTTAATTGCATGAATTTGCTAGGCTTAGGCCTTACTCTTCTACTATATTTTCCGTGGTTTGTCAAAGAGGATATGGACTTGGAGGGAGAGGGACTGTCATCGGAGTTAACTCAAATACCAATAGAAAATTCATATTGCTGAATTCAAAATAGGGAAATACAATCGCACAAATTGAAATAGAAATAACAACACGCACGACACACAACATGTGACTAGGGTTGTTCCTATGGTGGTTGAGGTGGTCGGTAAGAATTTGGAAGGTGGCGGGATGNAATACAATCGCACAAATTGAAATAGAAATAACAACACGCACGACACACAACATGTGACTAGGGTTGTTCCTAGGGTGGTTGAGGTGGTCGGTAAGAATTTGGAAGGTGGCGGGATGATGGACGAGGTGATTAGCAAGCAGTAAACAGCCAAGTACAGTTTCCTGGATTCTGGACAGCACTATGCAGCAGATATCGATGTGGAGGTGGCAGCTCATGGGAAGGGAAGGGGCTTTGGCTGGGAAGGCCAGGAAAGGTAGGAACAGCAGTAAGGTTGCTGAGGGGGCTGTCCTTGTGGCTGGAAAAACTGCAAGGCTGTAGGAAGGTGGGTCCTAGACGGCTGGAACAACAGCAAAACAACCGGAAACGGCTGTTTGGGTGACAACAACGACAGGGAATGCGTGGGACTGCGNGTAGGAAGGTGGGTCCTAGACGGCTGGAACAACAGCAAAACAACCGGGAACGGCTGTTTGGGTGACAACAACGACAGGGAATGCTTGGGACTGCAGGAAAGCAAAAGAAGGGTTGTCTCGGGGGTGCGACAACATGGAGGATGGTTGGATAGCAAGGAACTGCATGAAAGCAACAAATGGTTGCTGTCCGGGCAGCCTGCAAGCTAGGAGAAATGTGTGGCAGCGAAGTGGAAGGGATGCAAAAGAGTTGGGGAAGGATAAATACCATCTCTGGAGCGAGATAAAACCGACGCACCACTCGACTCTTGAAGGAGAATTACTACATTGTAAAAATGATACAGCCGTAGCATCACTAGCCTTCAAACACAACCCCAGAAGGGAAAACAGGAGATGGCGACGACCTTCATTGCAAAAACACAAGCAAAACTGAAATCTAAACCCTAATACAACACATATATATTGGAAATGACTAGAAGGAATGAAGGATAAAATGANAGTTGGGGAAGGATAAATACCATCTCTGGAGCGAGATAAAACCGACGCACCACTCGACTCTTGAAGGAGAATCACTACATTGTAAAAATGATACAGCCGTAGCATCACTAGCCTTCAAACACAACCCCAGAAGAGAAAACAGGAGATGCCGACGACCTTCATTGCAAAAACACAAGCAAAACTGAAATTTAAACCCTAATACAACACATATATATTGGAAATGACTAGAAGGAATGAAGGATAAAATGTGAAGTGCTGAAAATTGGAGAGGAATTGAAAGTAGAGCCGCTAGGTTTGGTTCGCGCGACCCAAATGTCGTGTCCTTTCTTTGATTGTAGGAAATTCAGAAGCTATCCCGCGTTTGCCTTTTTGAAACTTCGTGTCAGTCTCTTGGAGTTGGGGGAGCTTCAACCTCATCCGTCAAAGCTTTTGACTTCTCATGATATAGTGGCAAGTTGGCCCAGTTGAAAATTGTAGAAATAGAATAATCTTTCTGTAAGTTAATTATGCAGGCGTATTTATTTCAAAACACATCCTGGTAAAACAAGTATCATTCATCTTTTGGCATAAACTTAGCTGGAGCTGCATGAGGATAGATTTCCTCGCGAACCAAGCCTTGAGCCATCAAATTTATAATTGTCATTTTTCTCTTCTCATATTCGTCTGAATGTAATTGATAAATAAGTATGTATCAATTCTGAAATGAAATATGTGGCACTATAGACCGCACTGAAGTATAACCACTCAAAAGAGGCATCTTCTTCTTCTTCTATGGTAGGGCCTGGATCCTATTATAGGATTTTCTCTCCCACCAAACTCCTAAGGCGATTTCCAACGCTGTGTTTTATCCCTCATGTTTGGTCATCTGTCGGTGGATATACTGTTCAATTGAATTTAATACTCAAATGACTCCACATAGTTTCCCTAGAAGTTGCTCAAAAGCTTCTTATTTTTGATAAATTGGATCTCCCTCTGTAGGGTAACCCATGAGGTGGGCTATTATATGAAAATTTTGAATTCTCTTTTCTGAGGTCGCCCTGTGTTTATTAACTGGTTCTCAAACTCGAGGTTATTTTGGACATCTGATGTCAGTTCTGTTAATGCTCATCTCAATGCTTGTAATAATGTTGCTCGAGGCATCACAATCTGATACTCTATCTAAATGTCCATTACCTCAGACTCACTTTCTAGAGCATCATCGACTAATCCAACTAGATTCTCTCTCGTGTACTCGTCTTGAATCACTAGCATCTCTTTCTTGTTGGCTTGAAGTTGAGGTTCATCTTTGACGTCTTCATCATTTATTGTGTCACTATCTATTTCTTGAACTACTTCTTGCTCATTGAAACAGATCATTCCTCTGGTTGTGCAGTATGATTTAATATTCCAAATCCGTGACACATGAAATATTTTTTAGCAGGGACGAAATTCACGTCCATATAGTAATTGATGGCTATCTTTGGGGAAAGATTGTAGCTGCTGGTTTTGAAAACCAATAGCAAATACATTTGTGGGGAATGACCTTTCTTATTCATCTCTCTTTGCACGCACGTCCACACATACACATATAGCATAAAATAATAGAACATAACACCTTTACTGATTGCTTTCATTTTATTGGTAAGCCTATGCCTGTTTCTATTTATTTTTCTGCAATATTAATTGGTCAGCTTAGAAACTTTTTTGAGCGCCATTAGTATAATTAATTCTATTTATTTGCATATCAGCAAGTGAATCACCTTGAGATTTGCTTAAATTTCTATTAAATTCTAATAAATTCATTGCATAAGTTAGAGGTTCTTGGAAAGTGCACTGCTTAGATTAATTAGGTTATTGTTTCAAACCTGTCATTGCGTTAGCATCATGATTTTATAACTCATTGTCCATCCTAACTTTAAATGTACAAAATGCATTTTTGCTGGTTGATTTTGATTAGGGAATTACTTCTTATCATAGTTTGCAGCTTAAGTATGCACAATTGTCTAGGGGGTGGCAGACGTTCTAGGAGACTAAATATCAAGTCCATATAGTAATTGATGGCTATTTTTGGGGAAAGATTGTAGCTGCTGGATTTGAAATTCAATAGCAAATATATTTGTGAGGAAGGAGGTTTCTCTTTCTAGGTGGAGAATTATTCATCTCTCTCTACACACACGTGCACACTCACACATATAATATAAAATAATATAACACAACACCTTATTGATTGCTCTCATTATATTTGGAGGCATAGGCTTGTTTCTATCTATTTTTCTCCAATATTAATTGGTCAGCTTAGAAACTTTTTTGAAGGCAAGTAGTATAATTAATTCTATTAATTTGCATATCCACATGTGAATCACTTTGAGATTTGCTTGAATTTCTATTTAATTCTAATAAATTCATTGAATAAGTTAGAGCTTCTTGGAATTTGCTGCTTAGATTAATTGTGCTGCTAACATAAAATAATCCATCCTAATTTTAAATGCACAACATGCATTTTTATTGGTTGATTTTAATCAAGGATTCACTTGTTATCATATATTGCAGCTTAAGTATGCACAATTGTGGGGAACAGATGTTTACACTATCGATTCAGATTTTGTTGCCGGTGTGCATTATTTTATGTTGTTCTTTTGTTCATGTATTTCTTTTTATTATTTTTTTGACCATATTTTTACACGGGACCTTGTTTCTCAGTTCTCATTCACACTGGCTATTGTCAACCATTACCATCTCCTCTCCCAGCTGCTATGCATGAGCTGCGGGCAAGTATAAAAATTCTACCACCACAAGATTGTGAGTACATTTTTTTATAATGCTAAATTTACATTTATATAATGTTTCTACTTAATTAAGCCTGTGAAAATTATGCTCTTTTGTACATTAATTTTGTCTCAAACTAGTTTTATTATCTATTAGATGTGTTCAATGTATTCATATTTCTTTGTGCATGTTTGGGTTATTACTTTATATAGAATGGTTATTTCTCTCTGGAAAAAAAAAATTGTATCAGGTTGTCTTGATCAGTTTTCTTGTCAAGATAGGAAGATAGATGGTTAAAATTAGAAAGTTGATGCTCAAAACTAGAAGATAAATGCTAAAAGAAATGCCTTAGGTGTTTTCTTTTACTTTTGTTCAGATATTATATTGTTTTCAATAAGATAAAAAATAAAAATGGTCCTTAGACTATTTATGGGAGGCTATTTTATTCCATGGCTATTTAATTTGTTCAATTCAGTCTATTGATTTCTCAAATCTTATACAAAATAGCTCTTAAACTTCTCATATGTGAACCAAAATAATTTAATTAAGGAACTATTTTTTTTATCATAATTGAGAAGTCAAGACTAAATTGAGCACAGGACTAAAATGTTTTCCTATGATTTTTTTCTCATTTTAAATATTTGCTTTTTAACTTTGATTACCTGTCATCTCATCCTAGCGCAAAAATGCTTTCGGATAGTCTGATACATTTTTTTTCTTTTCTATTTAAGGGATAACGTAATCACTAGAAGTAAGTTTTAGCAAGGGTTTCTTTTGCTTTTACATTCTTAAGATATTATGATTTTATTTATTTAAAAGATGTGGTTCCCATTCTTTCAAACTTTTGTTCTTAAAGAATTACATGTGAGATGAGGCAATTTGTATCCGTTTAATGGGTCAACAAGAAGGTAGAGACAGAAGAAGGCTTCAAGAATGAAAAAATTTTAAGGAAATATCAATGTTTCAGAATGCCAACTCAAGAGAGTCCTATCGGCATTAAACTACAGGAAGCAGCTACTAGAAGATTAAAAAAAAAGGCGAATCTATTTTTGTCTTGCATGAAATTCTTACCTTTGTTAGGGATAAATGGTGGAGAAAATGCCTATTCCTTTACTATCTTAGACATTGTTTCATGGTGATCAGAGTTTAGAGTTGGGATAGAGATTGACGGAGTTTTGTTTTCTTTACAGAGCCTATAATGTTTTTAGATTTCCTTTTTCCTTTTTGGGTAACTTCTTTATATATATGTCATAATATGTGTTTGATAAATCCTTTCTTAGGCTTCATTTGGATAGCACCTTTCTCCTGCCTTTGCTTTCAAGTACATAGTTCTTCATATCTCTCATGTTTGAATTTTTCATACCAATCTCCATCCTGCTACTTGAGCAATAATCATTTCAGTGCAATGGATTACCACTGACATTCAACAGTGAGTCTACTGTGATGTTTTTTTAATTGAAAAAAGACATACAAAAAGTACTCTCATCTTTCTTGAGTATTAAATAACGAGTAAAGTGCCAAAATAGTACCCGAGTGTTTACATGAGGCCATTTTAGTATCAAAGTCGACAAAAGGGCTAAATTAATTTCAAACTATTTAAATTAAGGCTGAAATAGTTCTCTGTGAAGATTATTTCAGCTCATATTAAAAAAAATTGGGAACTAAATTGACACTTTATAAACTCTGGAACTAAAATGATCTTATTCAAAGAGTCAGGATTATTTTGACACTTTTCTCAGTGCATAACTATTAGATGTAAACTGTTGGCCAAAACCCTTCCATATGCATTATGGCCAAAGTCCAGGAACTCTCTTTCTTCGTTTATGAGAAGAAAAGCAATGACCACTCTGTGAGATGGGTTGGGAGGCTTGGAGAAGGATCTCGGCGAGCTATCTCTCCCTTGTGTGAGTCTTAAAATCCTAGCACCAATCCTGGTAGATCTGGCATTTCAAATTTGTTTAAGTCAGGCATGAGAAAAATGATAGTTCATTGAGTCTTAGTTCTTGATACAGTTGTGCCATATCAAACAAACTAAAATCCTGCACTCCTTTGTAAGCAATAACATAAGCTGGTGTTTGTAAAAACATATATATATCGCATACTATGATCAGGAAAAAAAGAGACAAAGCTTTTTTTGCATTATTTCATTCATTCTATAGGTTTAATCTTAGTTCTTTGCAGGCTATAGATCAACAATTAGGAACAATATTCATTCTCGAGCTTGGGGATCCAGTGCTCAATGTAGCTATCGTATTGAAAGCTGTAGCATTGTGAAGGTGAAGAATAATTTTTTAATTTACATTTGCGTATCACAAAATTCTTATATATTTACATATCAAACACCTAAACTCTGTTTTTTACATCTATATCACCCAAATCTCTCATATTACATAAAAAAATACCACTAATTGAACTTTCAAAAAGTGATACACCTTTCAAGCATAGGTAAGGTGGAATATATGTAAAAATTAAAATTTAGGTGTTAGATATGTAAATACATTAGAATTGAGTGGCATTTATGTACATCTTTCTTTATAAAAGCAAACATA
>JXCR01111280.1:6369-22835 GCA_002079205.1 Phalaenopsis hybrid cultivar | reverse complement strand
TTAGGGCTTACATTTGTGTGAAACGATCACACAAATAGCCTGGAAGATGTGAGGATTTAGGTGCTGACAATCGACAACCTCAAAATCCTAAGACGAGTAGGGCTTATATTGTATAATAGGGCTATACAAAGGCCTTAAGATAAGGTGAGGATTTACGTTGCATAAGTAAGAAAACATAAAGTCCTATTTCTTTTATTATTTATATCAAAGGAAGAAAGATTAGTGTAGTTGAGGAAGACATGCTTTGTTGTTGAAGATGGCCGTGCATCCTACCATGCTAACTTCAAGCTCCCTGCCGCGACGATTTTGAGTTTTTTAGTTTGTCAAGTTATAATGTCAAATCTGGTGGCACTATGGTTGAAGTTCTTTAAATTTTATGTGGGCATATTAAAGTTGATCAGAGCGACAACGGTAAGGATCCTACGGTTCCCTCGTTCAAACACCACTATTTTCTAGTAGATTCACTTAATCGAAATGAACTTAGTAACTCAACTTAATGAGATCTATAATTTCATTTAGACCGTGGGAAGCCTCGTTAGCAACCGTAGGTTACCTCCTCCGAGGGATTCCCGATCATCCGATAGAGATGTCTTAGTTTCGTTGAAGTTGTAGTTTTATGTGATGTTTGTAATTAAATTTCAAGTTGTTTTATATTTTTAATTTTGTGGCAGTGAATTTTATATTGGTTGATTTTAGTTTTGGTATTCTTTTTGGTTTTGGTTTTGTGGCTATCCTAATAGTTTTAATTTTCCATGCAAATTTGTATATGCACAAAATTATATCATAAATGTAAAAGAAAGTCAACGTTGAAAATTGTAAAAGCGTACCTGGCGAGTCTTTTCGTTCCACCACCTGAAACTTAAAAATGCATGTGAGGGCAATTTATATAGAGGTAAAAATTAAGGTTTTGGTAGTTTTCCTAACCCTATGTTATATCTTGATGGGTCCTTAGGAGTTTAACTAAGAATGATTTTGTCAAAGCAAAACTTATTAAGTTTAGTAGATCGCCAAGATATCCAACAGATCTATAGAAAGAAGCAGGTCCGTGCTACTCTCTCGTTGTCGTGTGGAAAATCTCGAGTTCTTTTAAACTTATTATGTTGCTTAATAAGTCATCCTGTAAATACCCTTAATGCTCAATGAGCATCGATGTCTCAATTATCCCTAAGAATAGTGTAATTATCACTTGTTATTCAGTTTAAGAATTATGTGGGTGAAGATTCTTAAAGAGGCAAGTTAGTGTTATTGGAACACTTAGCCAAATTTTATCCCTAATCGGGTTTGTAGTGTTTGAAGGATGTTTTAATTTTGAATGATATTTACTTTTCCAATCCTCATTTAAATGAAACATAATTTAGCCGAAGTCACTACTAAGCCCTTAAGACCTAGGTGAGTGTCTTAATTAGTTTCTACTAGGCTGGCCGGCCGGCCAGGGGGAGGTAGCTAGGAGCTCAAGGAACCCAGGGGAATATGTCACAGCAATTTAATGGATTGAGGTTTAGTTTTGGCAAAAATATTCTAACCTTAAGAAAAAATGGAACGAAATCCCGTAATTTAGAGGACCTTTGGTCCATGGCTTAGTTTAGGTGGTTATATGGGTTTTGGCTCAGTCTTAGAGTTTAACCAATGGCTGAGGTGGAGTTAATTTGGCGACTTTGGGGTAGTTATGCCATCTTTAATGCTTAGGTTCAAGAGATCAAAGTTTGGGTTTGAGCTAGGTTAGCCATGTCAAATTACCTAATTGATTGATCAACATTGTGTAGATGATTGTTATGAAGATTTTTTGTGAAGGTTTGAAGTGATTTTGAGTTCAATTGGTAGGTCAATTTGAGGAATTTTTGAGATTTGGCCAATTTCGGCATGTTGGGCTAGACATGGGTCTAGGTTGGGCTAGTTTTGGGCTAATTCCAAATTTAATTGTCCACGTGATCAAGGTGTGAAGATTTTTGGTGAAGGGATGGAGTGGAAATTGTTGGGTTAAGACCCTCAATTTGGTGAAATATTGAGACATATTCAATTTGGGGCAAATTTGGGGCTTTTGCACTTAGGTTGAAATCTATTGAAATTGAGGTCCAACCAATGCCAATTGAAGGTCAAATTTGATGTGTAAGAATGTTATGAAGATTTTTCAACACAAATTGTGGTCAATTGAGTGGGTTATGGGTTCAATTTGGCGGAACAAGTCATGGGGCTAAAATTGGGTTTTTGATCTAAATCAAAATTGGGTTCAAATCATGTATCAATTGGGCTTGGATTTGGTCTTCATTGGTCATATGAAGAGTGAATTTGCGTTTCAAATTGAAATTTTGGAAATTGAGACCAATTAGATAGACATTTGAGGTGATTTGGAGAAATATGGGCCTTTAAAAGGCAATTTGGGGGTTTAGATCAAGGATGGTTAAATTGGCCAATTTGGCTCATATGATAGTTGAGGAAAATGAAATTGAGAATATTTGGGAGGTTTTGGGATTTTATAAATTTTTTGGAATTTTGGGCCAAAGAGAGGTATTTTGGTAATTTGGCCAATTTGGGGATTTTGGTTAATTTGGGTGTTTTCAAGGTGTTTAAAATGACTTTTGAACAAGCTTGGGTATTTTGGCTAGATTTATAGATTTTGGCCGAATTTGGAGTCCCAAGGGTATCTGGGTAATTTGGGGGAATTTAGGGACAATAGGGTAGGTTGGGTATCTTGATAGAGTTGGATTTCCAACCACCATAAATAATTCATGGATCAATGGAAACCTAATTTTAGGTCCTCTATGTAGTGGTCTTACCTAAACTATAGCCTAGAGCAAATGTGTTTAAGGAGCCACCTAGAGGAGTCTCCAAAATGTATCAAGGGACCAAAGCCTAGAAGTTTTGAATTTAGGGTAATGAGCGATTGTGAGTACAAGTGATTGCAAGTAAGTGCCTTAGCCCTTGACCAACACCCAGAGTCAACTGGAAGGTCTAGCAGTTCTAAGGGTGACTCATCTTGAGTTTCCTCCATAGTGACCCAACGTACTAAGTGTCAGAGGTTAGGACCAATATGTGGAACTTCAAGTTGAGTAGATAAGAGTTTGAAATTGCTAATGGGGAGGGTTCCTTGTCTAGTTTTCTAAAAATAGTCAATAGGAAAGTCTTTTAGCTAGACCTTAGGCAACTAAAGAGGAAAAACTGAACCTAAATTAAAAGTGAGGTCAACAAATGGACCTCTAATAGGTGCGGTGTGCTGGGAAAGCACTCCGCACATATTGGCGTTGACCGACGAGATCAACAAAAACTAATACAAACTCTTCAAGAGTATGTGTAGAGTTCTGTATGTTTTTTTTTATTTCTCCCGGAGATACTAGCAGGTGCATATATCATCAAGTCTAGAAGTAGGGACTCTCGCTGGGGATTGGAGAGTTGATTTTGAGTTATGAAATTTTTGAAATTTCTAGAGGATGAGAATCAATACGCAAGTGCTGACCCCGAGGTGGGAATTGGAATTTAAGTATCAATTTTGAAAAGAAAAGAAGATTCAGAATTTAGGTACCGTCCTTAAAAGATGAGAATCAAAATTTAGGTACTAATCCAAAAATGAGATTTGAAATTTAGGTATCAATCTCAAGGAGAGAGTCAAAACTTAGGTATCGACCTCAGAAGATGAGAATCAGAGTTTAGGTACTGATTCAACTATGAGATTTGAAATTTAGGTATCAATCTCAGGGAGAGAGTCAAAATTTAGGTATCGACCTCGAAAGATGAGAATCAGAATTTCAGTACTAATTAAAAAATGAGATTTGAAATTTAGTTATCAATCTCAAGGAGAGAGTCAAAATTTAAGTATCGACCTCAAAAGCTGAGAATCAGAATTTAGGTACTGATTCAAAAATGAGATTTGAAATTTAGGTATCAATCTCAGGGAGAGTGTCAAAATTTAGGTATCGACCTCGAAATATGAGAATCAGAATTTAAGTACTAATTTAAAAATAAGATTTAAATTTAGGTATCAATCTCAAGGAGAGAGTCAAAATTTTGGTATTGACCTCAAAAGATGAGAATCAGAATTTAGGTACTGACTCAAAAATGTGAGAATTGAAATTTAGGTATGAATTACGAGAAGAGAGTCAAAATTTAGGTTTTGACCTTGAAAGATGAGAATCAAAATTTAGGTACTGAATCGAAAGATGAATTAAAATTTAGGTATCAATTCTGAGAAGAGAGTCAAAATTTAGGTATCGACCTCAAAAGAAGAGAATCAGAATTTAGGTATTGATTAACAAATGAGATTTAAAATTTAGGTATCTATCTTAGAGAGAGTCAAAATTTAGGTATGAACCTTGAAAGTTGAGAATCAAAATTTAGGTACTGATTCAAAAAAGAGATTCGAAATTTAGGTATCAATCTCATGGAGTGAGTCAAAATTTACGTATCGACCTCAAAAGATGAGAATCAGAATTTAGGTACTCACTCAAAAATGAGATTTAAAATTTTCAAAGAGCATGTTGTGTTGAATTTGCAGAAGTGTGTCATGTGGAAAAGTTGATTTTGTTGAAGAAGATTTATAGAGTTTTGTGGGGTTTTGTGCAGAATGCAAAATTCTATGGGGATGTGAAGAGAGTTAATGCAGATAAAAATGCTTGTGTTGCGTGCACAAAGAGTAAGCAACTCTGAAAATGAGAGAATCCACTCAACAGATTTTTATCACATTTAATTTTTCAAAATGTCTTTAAAGTTTTAATTTTAATTGTTTGATTTTTTTTAAAGAAATTTGTTTTGTTGTTTATTCATTGGTGATCATTTTTATTTAAATTTTATTTATTTTTAAAGATTTGTTGTTTTGTTCTCTGTTCATTGAAATTCTAAACCAGCGTGTGGTTCGTGGCTTTCATCCATCACACAAAAAGGCAACTAACAAAGAGGCACATTTGTGAGAATAATTTTCATTAATCTACTACAATGAAAAGATGTCACAGATCGAACATAGGCTAACTCTTCAAAAGGTACAATATATAGTTAATGTCAAAATACATTCAGAACATCTCATGCTATGAAAACATTATAGGCTGAATATATCTGATACATATCATGTTGCTAGAAAAAAAAGTGAACCCTCTGACCGTCTGTACTAGGAATGACGAGCTTCTGATCAAGCAGAGCTTTTAAATCATGCTCCAGTATATGAGTTCCCTTCGCATGTACTTTGAGGTACAACCCTTTAATAGCTCGTACGACAGTAGATCTTCCAGTTCCGAGTCCAGCTGGAATCCATATGGCATTTTGCTGTCATCCATCCTGCGGAAAGTCACAGACACCCTACGGTGTCGTACCCCTCGAATGAAATGTTTGGCAACGTTTGCACAGTTGCCTTTAATAATGAGTACTAAACTGACTAGTAGAGGAATCTCTACAGAGCCTCTGAACTCACCAGAGCTGATGACATCGATTTCTTTCCCAAATAAAATATTGCTCTTGCTCATAAATGAGACCGTGCAGAAGGGCCTCACAAAATCATGATGATCAATGTGTAGAGGAATGCAATCACCCTCTTCATAGATATTAATAATACAACTTTTGGGAAGGTAGGTAGCAGGTAGAATATTCCATTTGACCATTCTTTTTATCATCCACTTTATCATTGGTGGTAGCAGATATACTTGATCCTGTGTGAGGATCCCAAGCCGATTCCCCTCCCTGTCATTTGTGAAGTTGTAACAATGGCAGCACTAGATGATGATTCTTCATTTTCCTCTCATCCATTTCTTTAGCTCAGAATATGTTCTTTCCCTGAAAAGGCCCACTCGACCTCTATTGCTTAAATCAAAGATACAGTCCAAAATGCTTCTTTCAACACTTTCGGAGAAAACCCTGGTATACAGCTCCAGGCCTTCCAGTATGTTGATGAACTTTCCCCGAACTTCTTCATAAAACTCGAATTCTCTTTTATTTACTTTACTTATCTTGTAGTATTCTATCATACCAGGAGTTGACAACTATTGCGAGCATTTTTTCCTTCGATCATTGGCAGGAACCCAAAACGGCGCTGGTTGATCTGGAACATGAGACTCGGCCACAAGCGGGATGTATGACCCTGGGCTCCATGGTACATACTGATGGGCCCCAATGGGACATATGGCCCATCCATCATAACATCTGAAGTCTGAGACCCATTTGTGCTTAAAGTATACTCTTCCAATTTATTGAAATGTTGTAAATGTAGAACATTGCAATTTGGGCATTCTACGAATGCGCCTGTGGCTGATGTCCTGGCCGGTTTTTCAACGTTGCGCATCGGGAAACCTTTGGATAATACATCAGAAACTGAAAGTGTATCTGACTCTGTCACAAAACCTGGTTCTTCATCTGGGGTGGATAGGCTAGCAGAAGTTTCTTTCAGGTCTGGATCATAAATGTGCCCCTTAAGAATAGGGGTGAACAACTTGTTCGTCTCTCTTTGACTTATGTGTTCTTGTCATACAAAAGCTCTTCTCTTCTTGTAGCTAGCATTCCTGCGTTATGTCATGCGAAGTAAAGTACTTTGCATTCATTCGTTATTGGAGGCTACAAAGCCCTTGACTGGTGTAGCTACCATGGAGAGCATACAACTGGGCCCTTCCTTCGGATCTTGCTCTGTTATCATGTTCTTGCCTTTGTGTATTACATTAACTTTGGCGGTCACTCTCAGTACTGAAGGCAATCCCTCTTTCTCTTTACAGCTGACTACGTCCATGAGAGGACCTTCATAGTCCATGTCAACCTGGTTAAAGTACATGTTGAAGTCTATGGTACTGCTCTGCGACACCATTTCCTCATTTAGTGCGAGGCTCCAACCATCATGGAAAGCAAAGATCAGCCTCTCTCCCATCATTTTTCTACAGAAGACAGGAAAAATGTAAGTGGCCAAAACTTGTCATGAACAAAAACAAAAGAAAGTATTTATTAAAGTAAATTTCAGTTTGTTTTGGTGAAATGAATTGTTTATTTTATGTGTATGAGATTTGTTTAATTTAGTGGAACATTATACTCAAAAGTGGAAAGAAGGAAATTTGAAGTTTAAAATTTCTTTCTCAAAATTTTCATTATATTGAGGTAAATTACAAAATTTGGACACGGTCATACACATTTGGCCACATAGATAACCATAAAACAATCAAATTTTCAATGTTTCAAATAAAGCAGAGGGAAGTTGCGTCAAGTTGCGTAATAAGTTTTTAGATATCGTCTGTTTATTGGTAACATAGGGCTTTTGCCCTGGAAGTTTATTAACTAGTATGCTCCTCTTGTATAGAACTTTTCAATGAGAAATGGTCCCTCCCAAGTTGGCTCAAAATTTCCACCTATTTTGCGGCTTGCAAGAATAGGCCATTTGAGCACAAGTACGAGGTCTCCAACTTTGAATGTCCTTGGGCAGACCAATTTGTCATGGGCTTGTACCATCTTTGCCTGGTAAAGCTCCAAATTTTGTTGTGCTTCTAGTCATTTTCCCTCGAGACTCTCCAATTCTTCAAGTTTGAGTTTTTTGCTATCTTCCATTGTGAGTTGGTTAGTAATGGAGACTCTGAGAGATGGTGTCTAAGTTTCTAGCGGTAGAATAGCCTCAGACCCATACACGAGCATATAAGGTGTACACTAAGTGGGAGTCCAGAAAGTCATCATGTAGGCCCATAAGGCTTCCAATAGTTTGTTGTTCCAATCTCTTTCTTTTCATCCAGTATTTTCTTCAAAATCTATACGAGTACTTCGTTGAAAGCCTCAGCCAGACCATTTGCACTGGGATAGTAAATCGTAGTGTATCTTCAATCTATCCCATGTCTTTTGATAAAATTGTAGATCTTTGTACTTCTAAAAGCTGTCCCATTGTTAAAAATTATTCTTTATGGTACTCCAAAATGGTAGATGATTTGGCTTTTGAAAAATTGAAGGACGTGCTGTGTCGGAAGCTCACGTAATGATACTACCTCTGCCCATTTAGAGAAGTAATTTATAGCGATAACTATAAACCTGTGTACTCTGAAAGATGGAGGGTCTATCAGAGCTATTATGTCCGTGCCCCAACACTCGAATGACCACGAGGCAACAGTTGGGTGTGGCACATTCGGAGGCTGATGTAAGACCACCCAATGCACTTGGCATTGGTGACATCTTCTAGTTGTATCCATGCAATCGAACATCATTGCTGGCCAATAATACCTGAGTATTTTAATCTTCATTTTCATTTTCAACCCTAACTGGTGACCGCCACACAATTCGGCATGTACCTTTTTGACAATATTTCGTGCTTCGGCTCTGCTCAAACACCGTAGCCACATCTAGTTGAATGATCTTCTGTAGAGAACATTTCCCATCAGAGCATAAGACATAGCCCTTCTAGTGATGTGGTGCGCCTCAGACTTGTCTTAAGGCATCTTTCCAATATACAAATATTCTACTAATGGCTTACGCTAATCTTCGTTGGTGTATGCAACTGTATTTATTATTTCTTCTTTTCCAAGCTTGTGTAGAGTTTCGAAGTCGATCCGAGACAAGACTCATCTTCCTTGCAATGTGACTTCAATGGAATCCTCTGAGGCACACGCCATTTTGTTAGAGAGTTTTGCTAAAGCGTCGACATGGGCATTATATCCCCTAGGAATCCGGTAGAAAGTTACATCAAGAATCTGCTCCAGGAGCTTCATCGTGTATTGATGGTATTCTGCTAATCTGGGTTTCAAAATTTTGTATTGTCTGGTTACTTGCTGGATGAAGAGTTAGGAGTCACCATGAATGGCAATATTGGTTATATCCATTGAGATTGCAATTTTCAACCCAGTGATTAAAGCTTCATACTCTACGTCATTGTTAGTCTACGGCTCTGTCAAGTGATATGAGAACCTCTTCATACCCTTATCTGGTGTGATAAAGATCAAACCAATTTTTGCTTTGCCTGGTATAACTGTGCTTGATCCTTTGTTTTTTCTGGCTGACGAAGCGCCATTGTATAACATCTCTCAGCGTTGCAGACTGGATAATTCCATTTGTAATATTTGCTCATCTGGCAACTCGTCGTTGAGAGAGGACCCAACTGGCAGTAAGTGTATAGCGAGAAATTTTGCTAGTATCTGTCCCTTGATAGCATGGAGGGGAACAAAAGTTATATCAAATTGCAATAAGGACAATGACCATTTTGCTAGACGTCTGGAGAGTGTTGGTCGGGTCATCAAATATTGCAATGGATTAATTTTTGAGATCAGGGTAATCTTATGAGAAATCATGTAATGTCTAAGCTTTTTGGCGGCAAAAATTAATGCCAGACAATGCTTCCCAATAGGTGGATACCTTATCTCCGTCGGTATTAGGTGACCACTCAAGTAGTAGGGTGCATTTTCTTTACCCTCATCATTGACTTGGGCTAAGAGGGCTCCGAGAGAGTCATCTAAAAAAGCGGTATAAAGTATCAATGGTTTCCCTAGGATAGGTGCTGCTAAGACAAGAGGTGTCATTAAATTATGTTTAACTTCCTCAAAGGCCCGCTGGCATTACTCTTCCCAAATAAATTTGGCGTCCTTTTTAATTAAGACTGAGAAAGGCTGACACCTACCTGAGAGATTAGAAATAAAGCGTCTCAGATATGTTAACTTCCCTTGGAAGGAACGTAGTTGTTTGAAGGTTTCAGGGGAGGCATTTCTAAGATAGTTTTTATCTTATTCGGGTCGATCTCGATTCCCCAATGACAGATAATGAATCATAGAAATTTCCCAGAGGTAATGCCAAAGGCGCACTCAAATATGATCCTCAAATCATACAAATGGTCTATTTTACGTTTACTTTTGATGACCAAATCACCTATGTAGCATTTTACTTGGTTGTGAATGAGGTCGTCAAAAATTTTTGTCATTGCACGTTGAAATGTTTCTCCAGCATTCTTTAGGCCGAACGACATCATTGTGTAGAAAAAAGTTCTAATCGATGTTCTGAAGGCTGTAAATGCTGCATCCTAAGGAGCCATCTTGATTTGTTTTATCCCGCCAATCCGTCCATGAAGGAGAAAATCTCATGTGTTGAAGAGATATCCACAATCATTTATGGTATAGATAATGGAAACTCGTCTTTTGGACATGCCTTGTTCAAATCTCTGAAGTCGACACAAACACGGATCTGTCAATTTTTCTTCTTAACAGGTACAATATTAACCAACCATATGGGGTACTGCCACTTTTTTAACAAAGTTAGCGTCTATCAATTTCTTCGCCTCGGCGATGACTTGTTGTTCTATTTCATGGCGCATTCTCCTGGGAGCTTGTTTTACTGAGGTTATATTCTTGTCTACCCCAAGTTTATGGAATGCAACCTCTGCTAGCAGTCCTAGCATTTCATCGTAGCTCCATGCAAAGCAATCTTTGAATTATGTTAATAGTTTGATCAGTTTTGCAGATTCTTCGTCATTAAGTAGAGAACTTATAAACGTAGGCCAGGGTCATTCTTCAATCCCGAGGTTAATCTCTTTCAATTCATCAACAGTAGATTTAATTTCCTCCTCAAATTCTTGTAGAGTATCTTCTATTAACTAATTGATAGAGTCATCTTTTGAGGCAATCCTATTCTAACTCACTAGTAACAACCATGCAAAATTCAGAATCATCGACTGGTCCGATTGTACCAAATCCGAGACCCTCTTTTAGGTTGCGAGTTCTACTTTTAGCATTCTATAAATTTTCAAAAAGTTGAAATTTATCTTTTGGCATTTGTTTTGGTAAGTGTCCCTGTTGAATTAAATTTTGAACACAAGACAAGAAGTAACCAAAAGGCAATTCCATTAATTTTCTAGAATCATTATCAAAATTTACATGTTTTTCAACCTCAGTAAAGGTAGAAGCAAGGGAAAATTTGAATGGCTTTGAACCAACACTAAGGGCTACCTTGACCTCTAAACTCTCGTCTTTTTAAGGGAGAATCGGAGTGAGGGTCATAGCATTCACATATTGATTTATCCGATTATACATTATTTCATATTCATTCTTTTATGTATCTTCTAGGGATATCTCGTACCGAGGTCTCTTCCGTCTTGTCATCATTATTTTGTCTTCAGAACTGTCTTCATCACTAATGTTGATAGTTGTTTTAGTCCGTTCAAAAATTAAATTGATCCTTCCTCGTCCACATCCCCAGCCTCAACCTCTGGTGCGCGAACTAAAAGACCTTTCAACATCTCGTTGTAAGGGAGTGGTGGAAGATCGCTAAAGCAGAGTTGAATGGCCTCCTCTTTGTGATTCTTCTGAATCTTCATCTTTGTTTGTGATAACTTTGCGAGAGAAGATAGTCTTCTTGGAGGCTCTTAGGAGGCAGCATCTTCATGGATACGTCTCACGCGAGAAGACAGTCTTCTTTGGAGGCGCGTAGTAGGCAGCATCTTCATGGATACAACCTTCATGCACTAAAACGGCTACAGGTCTCCTTTGATGCAATTTTCTTGACCATCTTTGCAGTATTTGATGCACTGGTGTAGAGACGATGGAACTATATTGTGCTCATGAATTCACGGTCGACCCAAAAGAGCATTAAAAGAAGTCTCGGCGTCGATGATATGAAATTTAGCAGTTGTCAGGAGTTCTTCAACCTTCATAAGGAATGTAATTAATCTGGTTATTGATCCAAGGGCTCTTTCTCCCTTTTGGTTGAATCCTCTTAACATCATCTTATCGGCAATAAGATCTTGAGCTTCAATATCCAAATAGGCCAATGTCCATAGGCTCATCAAGTTAAGAGATGCTCCAGAATCCACTAAAACACTTGATAATACAAATCTGCCGATGTTGACGAAGATGTAGAGTGGACGGTTGTGGCCGGCTGTACCGAGTAGCAAGTCTTCATCTGTGAAGGTTACCCCTGACTGTTCTTTCAACGAGCAAACTTCATCTAAGGATGTGCTGGCAAACTAAGCTAAGCAAATTTCTAGGTCAAGAAAAGCTGTAACAAGAGACTCTTTCATCTCCTTCGACGGGATCAGAGCGTCGTGGATGTTTAATCAGGCCGACAACTTCCTAGGATGAGCTAACATGTTGTAGTCTATTTTGTATGATCCTCCAATTTTATCTTGATCATTTGGTTCTTCCACTGATGGAGGTGGGGATATCTATTCTCGAGCCATTATCTATTTTCCTTTATCTGTTGGAGTTGTTCTTGGTGGTAACACTTTTCCGCTCCTTAAGTTAACTTTTGTGATTTCCTCTTCTTGAGATATCATTATTGAATCTTTTAGTGTCTTTTACTCTTTATCGAAAAGAACTAAGGTGATGGAACGGTGTACCATGACGCTCGAGAATTGGTTTCTCGTTATCGGTGTTGCCGTAAGCGGTATTATTGATGTCTTCTTTGGACTTGACAACGAGTTCATCGGACTCGAGTATGATTTGAGGATCATTTTGGGGATCGAGATCAAAGCTAGATTGGTCATAATTAGTTACGTTATCCCCAAAAACAATTAAAATGTAGCCAAAATCACAATAAATATATTCATAAGATCTCAGAGGGATAAAAAGATAATCATATAAAGTCAAGGGTTTGAGGATTTTCTTCCCTGAATCCAAGATAACCAATCTAGTAGAGGTAGTCCTTATCGTACCCCCCGTGCTATCAATCTTTGTAGTGACACTTATCTTCTTATTCTTTGTCCTTAACGATGATGGATCTCTTAATGAAACCTTCATCTCTGTCTTGGTATGTTGCGAACTCTGAATGGAGGCTTGTTTTGATGCTGACTAGATCTTGTTCAGTATTTTCTTGGATGATCTACTCCAGACCTCATTCCATCCTTCTTCGGTATTCATTGAAGCTTGTTTGATGAATCCTGAATTTGATTAAGGACCATCTTGAGTTCATCCCAAGTTGTACTTTATCCATCTATTCCGACATACAGATCCATTGGGGAGATTGGCTCAGCCGAAATCATGTTCATGGAACCTTTTCAAGTTCTTTTAAATATTCTTTTGGAATTGTTATGTTCTCTTCTTTAAGGTTTTTCTTGAGTAGTCTTTAAAGAAAAAATATTTTTCTATAGTGTGCCCAAGCAATCGGTGGTATGGGCAATAATTTGGATCATTCTTCTTATCCACCTCTTCGAGCTTCTTTGTATCTGATAGTTTGAATGCTAGCTTTTTCATCAGAGTCCTGAATATTTTAGGTATAGCTTCATCCTTGAAAGAATACATAATTTTTTGTCACTCCGATAAGGATATTCTTTTATCCTCTATTCAAGGTGATCCCTCTTGAGGCGGCCGATGGTTGGATTGACTATTATATTTTTAAGAGTACTGTAACCAAGACTGGTAATGCTCTTCTGCATATATCTTTATCGGCTGCTTTCCATTGTCTACGGTCGCTACTACTCCTGATTTCTTTTCAAACACTCTGGTCACTTTAATCATGTGGCTCCATGTGCTTTATTTCTTCTTGAAGACTGCTAGCTTTACTGAGTAGCTTCTCAAAGGACTTATGGTGAGTCCCTTAAGCATGAAAGCTACTGGCCCATGAATGCTCTTGAGTAGAATCTCAATCGTTTGATGTTCAAGCTACTGGCCCATGAATGCTCTTGAGTAGAATTTCAATCGCATGATATTCCTGTAGCTGAGGTGAATGCTCTTGAGTAGAATTTCAATCGCATGATGTTCCTGTAGCTGAGGTTCACATTTCATGGTAAGGTTTCTCCACCTCAAAATATAGTATACCAAGGTTTCGCTAAGTATTTTCTTTTCCATCATGAGCTCTCAAATAGACACATGGTGTTGTGCCCCGGCAAATCTTTTCACAAAGAACTGTTCTAAAATTCAGAAAATGTTTTAACTTACCCATTGGGTAAATCATCATACTAGTCGAAAGCAATTCTTGACAAGCTGTTGATGAATTGCTGGCAGAGTCGAGCTTCATTATTTCTCGTGTTGCCACAGCTGGCTCAGAAATGTGCTATAAGCTGTCTGCAATTTCCAGTCCCATCGAATATCCTGATGTTAGAGGCCACAAAACCCTTGGGGAAAGGCATGACATTGAACTCCTTTGGGTAAGGTATACACTTCATAATTGATGCACCGCCCTTAAATTGGGCTAAGGTGTATGACACTTGTTCAACTATTTGCTTGAACTCCTTTTTTAGCATGGCACTTGATGGAGAATCTTTCTTCGGTTGCTCATCGATGTTTGCTGAAGCAGCCTCTTTTCTTTCATCTATAATGTATATGATTTCTAGCTTATTAATCTCTGGTGAAGCCAATTGCGGTGCTTGTGATTGCCCCTGAATGGTGGTCATAGCTGCAGTCTTCTCTTCTATTCTTCTATCCAGTCGACTAACTTGCTCATCCATTAGGAGGATAACCCTACGCAGCTCCACTACGACATTCTCTTCGGTGTGAGGTTGAGCCTCACGCGTAGATGTGGTGGCTCTAGTTTTGATCACATGAACATCCATGAAATCCTCCTCCAAGAAATCATTGTAATCAAAATTTTCATTGTCGCTATCGACGGAAACTCTATGTTCTTGAGCTAACTCAAAAAGATCGATCCTGAGTTTCTCAACTTTCTCCTTAATTATCAATTCCTTCATTGCTTTAAGATTTGGAGGACCTTGATGGACATCCTCTATTTGTTCCTCCATCTCGTTGGCTATTGTTGCGACAACGTCAGATATTAAAGACACTAGTTTCACTTCCTGTTTTACAGGCTCACTGAATTGTATCGGTGCAATGACCTTGGGTACCCATACCTTTTCCTTTTTTTATGTTGATGTCTCAGGACGGAGCGTCTTTGTAGAAACATCGGTATGTCGAGGGAAAGTATGCTCCCCGTGGTGTAGACATGCTACAGTGCCAGGTAATTTTCATGTCTTTGTCTTTGGAATTGTAGGAATGTCTCCATGATGGGCGACGAGTAAGATTTTCAAACCCGGTCTTGACTTAACCGATCGACAGCCTGCGGTCTTGGTGATAGTATAATCAATAGTGATCACTGCGGTATCAACTCTATTCCCTAAATGAAACCAAACAAGGATGCGGGTAGGTGGCACTACAGTTGTCTTGTGGGATTGTCTTGCAAATTTGACGCCCTTCAACATTTCCTTCTTCATGCGAGGAGAAATTGCATCTCCCACTCGTTTAAGTAACTCGCTAAACGAACTTCCTTCTTTGGTAGCAAGCCTTCTGAAAACTGCACTAACTCGAGTGATAGGAGTGAAATTCTTTCTCTCCTGACCATGTCCATGAAGTTATGGTAATGCGGCAACGATCCTTCGGATACTCTCATATCCCTTGATAACTATCAGAGGATGGAATCTACTCCCTTGCAGGAGTGGATAAATTTCGAATAACACTTCTTCAACTTGATGAAGCTCCTCCTCAATGGGTGTCTCCTTGGGAGTCTGAGCTTTAATGGCCCTCCAAACTTTTCTATTACGGTTGCTCCTTTGAGTTCAGGATAGCGGTACAGTCCTCAAACTTGATCTGATTTCAAACACGGGTGGTGGGACAGTTATTCCCTAAGTTGGATCCTCAATAATCATTACTTCTTTCTCCTTAGCAGCAGCGGGGCTAGTAGGTTTGGTGGGTGCCCCGACGGTAGTAGTTTTATACTTCTTGCAGGTAGGGAAGTCTTGAAGGCAGTTCAGTTTGAATTCTGCAGACGACTCCTGTATTTCTAGTGCGGCGATCTTCATTACCACGAACGGGTCTTCTCCGAGGATGACCTCGAGATCTTCAAATCTAGTTCCAAATTTGACTGTAGGAGCGAAGTAACGGGCTTCGTGTCTCGTTAGCAAGATGCAGGAAAAGGTTAGCGTTGGGTAGGCCACTGTAGCAGGCTTGAAAATAGAAGGTTTCACGGTTAGCTAGATGGAAAAAAATCTTGTAATTTTTAGTGCAAACACTGAAATTAGAGGTTGATAGACCAGACGGGTCTTAATTTATGGGTATTTTAAAATTTCATTTAAAATTTAAATTATGTAAAGAAATCTCAAAGTGTGCGCAGCACAACACAATTTGGTTTAATTTGCAGAATAGCAAATTAAATTTGGAAGGAAGATGTGAAGTATTTTAGAACCCAGTGCGGGAACTATTTAATAGCAGAAAAAAACCAGGTGAAACTAGTCCACCGACACACCTATTTGGGGGTCCGACCACACATGAAAACATAAAGAGTCCTTAATGGCCTTCTGAACCCCTCTGTTCAAAGTTGGTTGAACAGCTAGTCCTGAATTTCAAGGAGTCGGTTGTACCTTCCCAAGACAAAAATAGGTAAAATATGCCAACAGAAGAAGGGTAATTTGATCCAAGAGGGACATGGAAACATTACCAATGTGTGAAAATAATATTTCTTTAATTGTAGAAAGAGAAAAGCTTATCCCCAATGGAGTCGCCAGAAGCTGTAGGCGCTTTTTTGATTTGGAGGAGTTGTCCGTAAGAAGTTGTCGGTCAACGAAATCGAAATCCCGTCGCCCACTTTGAAGGGACGTTTTAATTTACATATATATATATATATATATATAT
>JXCR01111278.1:1744-60248 GCA_002079205.1 Phalaenopsis hybrid cultivar | reverse complement strand
GTTGGGGTGCGGGGGCAAAGCCCCGCGATATGGTACAGGGGTAATGTTGTAATTACATATTGTGCCTAGGTTTACTCCTGGGGTTATAAATAGGTCTGTTAGTAACCCCAGGAGGTATCCTCTATTCTGTAATCTCTTTTCTGATTATTGAAAGGAACTCGCCGCTCTGCTCCCGAGGACGTAGGCATCTTTGCCGAACCTCGTTAAATCTCTGTGTTCTTCTGAATTTGTGTCGATTATTGTTTTTCTGTTAAGGATGCCTACGTCCTCGGCAAAGATGACCAATCATTTTGGCTCAAAAAATTTGTGTCGATTACGGTTGATAAAAAAATCAATCCAAAATTTTGGCTCGTAGCCTGCCTTAATCATTTTGATTTGATCGCCATCGAACCAAAATTTGAGTCAATTTTGAGTGATTAACCACGAGAGTTGAGCTAAATTCACACCCCTTATACATAGTGAGGAAAAAATTAGGTTNACAGAACAGTACTAGTCTTTATACATCTTTACAGCAGAGAAGCGAAGATGGAAGAGAGTGGGCGAGGCTAAGGGGAAGAGAGACCCTGTAGGGCCTGGGATATGTCACCGCGAGTTACCATACCTGATACCATGAATTAACATAGTTAAGTAAAGTTAAGGAACCAACTGACATGATAAAATAAAAATCTATGTTACATTTATATTAATTTTAATATTTTAATAAAACTGTGTTGAAGCCAATCTTCTTGATAGAAGCAATTTACAGACCAGAAGAAAGATAAGTATTAATGTTCTTAATTAACTTTTCCAATTACAGAGTGTGTATATATATATATATAGAGGACGTAAGGGTAAAACGGTAATTAAACATAATGTAACTTATTCACTTTATATGATGGGAAGGAAACTTGAGCACCGCAAGCGTCATTCAGCCAAGAGGAAGAAACTTGGAAGCGAGTTTTTGATGATGCGGGGTAGATAGGAGTTTCGTTAGGATGTTGGCATGTAGATGTTATGACTTTATATGGTGAAGAGAGATACACCAGAGCTTTAGATGATCTCGTATAAAGTGGTAATCCACTTCAATGTGTTTTGTTCGTGCATGGAAGACAGGGTTGTGAGTGAGTGCGATGGCGGATATGCTGTCACTGTAGATGGTGGTTGAGGGAACTGAAAGTTCGGTAAGCTCTTGTAGGAAGCGGCGTAACCAAATGACCTCTATTGTGGTTGTGGCTAGAGCCATGTACTCTGATTCGGTGGAGGATTTTGAAACTGTGGGCTGCTTCTTGGCCGGCCAGGTGACGAGGGTGTTGTCAATGCAAATGAAAAATCCGGAGGTAGATTTTCGATCTAGGTGATCGCCTACCCTGTTGGCATCTGCATATGCATAGAGAGTAGTTGGGGCCTAGCTCGATGGAAAGTGGGCATTTTAAGTGTTGATTATGAAGCGTGTTGGGATTGTGCATGTCTTGGCTAAGAAAATTGACTGTGAAAGTGATGTCTGGGCAAGTGATCTCGAGATATTGAAGGGAGCCAACAGTTTTCCAAAACTCATGAGGATTGGGAAGAGGGGTTGGAGTATTATTGTTATGATATGGTTTTGTGGGAAGACGAGAGATAACAAGATTTGATTGAAGCATTCCTGTGTTGGTGAGAAGATCTATAATATAAGTAGATTGAAGCATGATGTAGTCAGTGGAGGTGGAAGAAATTTGTAACCCTAGAAAGTTAGATATGTTAGCAAGTTGTTCAAGATTGAATTATTGGCTGAGGCGACTAGTGACGGATGTTATAGCGGTGGAGGAATTAATGGTGATGAGGATATCATCAACATAAATGAGAAGATAAATTTGTATATTATGTTGATGACAGAGTAATAAAGAGGGGGTCATCAGTGTTTGATTTGAAGATGTGTGCGTAGAAATTGACAAAATGTGGAGTACCATTGTTCAGTTGACTATTTTAGACTGTATATAGCTTTGTGTAGTTTACAAACGCGATTGAGAAACTAAGTATTAGTGAAGCCCGAAGGTTGTTTCATATAAACTACATCATCTAGTTCTCCATGAAGAAAGGCATTCAAAACATCAAGTCACATATCTAGTTCGCCATGAGGGTGTGTGAGAGTGGAGGGGATAGTGGAGTGCAGAGGAAACGGAGGGGTATGAGAGGAGGTGGGCTGTTCGAGTGAAGGAGGGGGAATCTGAGTAGGAGGAAGTGAAAGTGAGGCCGACACAGAGGGAAGGATAAAGAGAGGATTGCATATAGTGGAACTGGGAAGCATGAAGGATGGGGGAATGGAGGTATGTACCCTATTAAACATAAAGCAAAGAAAGTTCAAAGAATGAGTTGAGCTCAATATCATTTTTCTTGGGGAATATTTGCATATAAACCAATCAAATTTTATGTATTTACATATCTAACACCTAAAATTCAATTTAGAGGTATATATAGACAGCCATACTTGCGAATGAAAATATGTTTTACTTCTTAAAAGTTAAAATAGTGATATTTTGTAATGCGACATAAAAGATCTTAGTGTTATATATGTAAAAAAATTAAGTTGAAGTGTTAGATATATAAATAATGATGTGAAGTTGTTTTAATTTTGATATATAAATATAGGAGAAAGTTTGTGTGCAGGTTGTCGCATTCACCATGGACATTGAGACTAGAGTTGCTGCCCATCTCACCTAGATGAAGTCAGAAATGAGGTTGGACATGGAGCTGAAAATGAAATTAGAGTCAGATGCATTCCTGAGTCGGGTAGAGTTGAAAGTCAAGCAGCCCGCAGTGGATGATTTTGAGGAGAATGATGAGGAAGGGACTGAGGAGGATTAGTGGTTTTTTATTTATTCTTATATATTTATTTGAAACATTTTGAGTGAACAACTTATTTTTATGTACACATAATCTTTTTGATTGGTTCAATGCATTTCTCCTATTTATGTGTTTCATTTATGCATTAATTACTATTATTTTAGTTTAATAAATGTGGATTAGTAAATTGTGTTGTGCTATATCATATTGGGTTTGATGTTATGATTTCATGCGTGAAAATTGAAATGATAAAGAATGATATTCATTTATTTATTAGTTTTACAAATTTTCGAAGGCTTTCCCACGATATTTCATGGATTCGCCTACGGACGGGAGAAAAAAAACCGTCTATATATCCGTCGCTTTTTCAATTACCGACAATCAATTTGCTTACGTCCAACAAACTGTCACGAAACCGTCGAAATTTTGTCAACCGACGGCTTTGGACCATCTGAAACATGTTAAATTTTTGTAGCGATGTGCCTTCTTCTTCTAGACTTAATATGAGGCCGTTAGTACTTTAACTCGATAATGCTAATTTGTCCATATTCAACTTACTTACACCTTTACTAACATAACAATTAAATAACTAATCTCCCCTACAAATTAATGAAAGTCTCACCTATGACCTGTTCTTGTCGGTTCAGTATAGGTATCCTGTGGATCTTCATCCTCAGCATTAGCGCCGCAGCATCTACAATATAATATTTGTTCTAAACATAAGATAATATGTATAAATATAGAGAGAGAGAGATAGGGTTGAGAAGCCCTTATGTGATACCCTTCACTGTCTTCTCAGGCGTAAGTGTGATCGCCGGCGAGGACATTATATCTGCCACCTTTGAGTTCAACTGTTTTCACGCACACAAAAATGTTAACAGAGCTAACAAAACACACCAAAAGCTCAGGAGAAGAGGTTGCAGACTTGTAAATTTTTAGTTAACTCCATGTTATAGGAAGATTTACATATACTCAACATTAAATTCTTATGTATTTGTATATCTAACACATGAATTTCAATTTTCATTTACATCTCATCTTGAATGAAAAGATGAATTTCTTTTTTTTTTTCAAGTAAAAATGGTGGTTTTTTGTATGATATAAATATAAAAAAGTAAAATTTAAGGGTTAGATATTTAAATACATGGGATTGGGGGTATGCATGTAAATGCCCCAATATTATAATACTTTTTACAGTGGAGCTTATTTACTTTCTTAGCATGATTTCATAATAATCATCTTATACATCAAGTATGATTATTTATTTTGATCAAGCATGAATTCTTATATATAGCTTGGGTTGTAAACTATTCTATTTAGAGTTGAGTCTGGGTTGGCTCGAATTAGATCCAAAATTTTACTTCATAGCTTGACTTATTTATTTCAAATTCACATCTCTAACATCATTAGAACAATAAATAATAAAATCTCGAGCTGGGCTGGAGTCGGCTCGAAATCATCTCGTGTTATGGTATGGCTCATATATCATATTGGGACAGGCGCTGGATCGAAGCGGAGCGGAAGAATCTGTCCAAATTGGGAAGTTACGTGGGTTGGGGTGCGGGGGCAAAGCCCCGCGATATGGTACAGGGGTAATGTTGTAATTACATATTGTGCCTAGGTTTACTCCTGGGGTTATAAATAGGTCTGTTAGTAACCCCAGGAGGTATCCTCTATTCTGTAATCTCTTTTCTGATTATTGAAAGGAACTCGCCGCTCTGCTCCCGAGGACGTAGGCATCTTTGCCGAACCTCGTTAAATCTCTGTGTTCTTCTGAATTTGTGTCGATTATTGTTTTTCTGTTAAGGATGCCTACGTCCTCGGCAAAGATGACCAATCATTTTGGCTCAAAAAATTTGTGTCGATTACGGTTGATAAAAAAATCAATCCAAAATTTTGGCTCGTAGCCTGCCTTAATCATTTTGATTTGATCGCCATCGAACCAAAATTTGAGTCAATTTTGAGTGATTAACCACGAGAGTTGAGCTAAATTCACACCCCTTATACATAGTGAGGAAAAAATTAGGTTAGATGTGCCTGAAAATTTTATATTTACTTTAATACGTATAAACATAATACAAATTTAATTAATGATTTATTATAGCACTAATAAAAAAATAAACATAATAAGCAAATTTTGGTGAAATATATAATTAATTACCTCGTGATTAGCTCTCGCTAGGTCATTCTTACACACAACTCCAACGCAGCGGAGATCATCGTCGACCACCGGAAGTCCGGACACAAACTCAAAACAGCCGGCGATCTCCCCCAAACTCTGCTCTGCTCTCGCCGTCCTTATCCCCTTCGACATCATGTCTCGAAGCAGAGTCTTCGATCCCACCTGCTGCGAATTCTGAATCGAAGTATGATTTGCAATTAGGATTCTGTGTGTGAAATTGAAACAAATTATGAAATCAAAGTGGAACCTTGCTGGGGGGTGGTTGGGATCGGAGGTAGGCGAGGAGATCATCGTAGCTGAGCAGCGAGAAGTTCTGAGTCCACTCGCCGGAAATGATGGCTTCCGGGTTCTCGTCGAGCTCCGGCCTGAAATCGCCGGCGGAGGGGAAGAAGACTTTGAGGGAAGATGGTCGGGGGACGGTAACTGTACCGGGGCGGTGGCGAGAGAGGAAGGCGGGGGCGGGAGGTGAGGAGAGAGAAGTGAGAGAAGTGAGCAGAGAACAGGAATTGGCCATGGAGCTTCGTAATTACTCAAACTTGGGGCTTGAGTCCACATGCCGTTTAATAACCATATTGGATCAAGTCCATAATTGTGGGCCCCACTGGATGAGTATGATTGGGACATTGGCAGAAATCAATCTTTCAAGTAGAAAATATTACATCCGATCATAAACAATTGAGAATGTGCATCTGGTGAGTGAGCTCCACCCTCCTTAAAAGTAGCGTTTTTCCTGTCTTATCACCAAACCTGCGGACAACGGACGAGATTCAGCGGTGTGGTAAGTGAGCTCCACCCTCCTTAAAAGGGGTGTTTTTTCTATTTGATCACCGTATGTGCGGACAACGGACGAAATGCAGCAGTGGCCGGTCACCGTAACATCTCGTTCGTTGTCCGTAGGTACGGTGATTGGACAAAAAAATTTGTCCTTTAAAAACTTATCACATGGCAAGTTCTCACTCGACTCTGGGCATAAACTTACGTGCATATGCCTGTGTCAAAAAAAATAGATTCAAGATCTATGAAGACTGGTGTGTAATGAATACTTAATTCATAACTTATAAATCAATCAATCTTTTCTCATTTCTTTTAAAGGAGGGGGAGGACCCCCTAACATTGAAATGTTTATTTTTTCTCTCCTTTTTTTTTTCTTTTCTCTAAATACAATATCTTGCTTAATTAACTATTTTCTTGTTGAGGTGAGTTCACAAATCAATAGGATAAGGATGAAATCCTTGAAACATAAATAATTATAACTGGGCTATAATGTTTAAAAATTTGATATTTTAGGTTTTTTTTAATGTTTTTAAGCAAAGCATTAAATTTAAGTATTATAATAATATTTAAATGACCTGATTTAAGAGTAAATATTACTTCTGGCGTACAATAATATGTTGGGATCCATGTCACCGACATAATATTTTCTTTTCATCTGAGGCTTGATTAGTATATAAATGTGTATACACCAGAACAACCGCCACGAATCTCAAAGAAAACAAACGATTGAGGAATAAAACTTCTTTCGGAGGTAAGCGATCGATCGACAATTCAATTCCAAACATGAAAAGCCGCATATCTAAACACATAATAGGTAAAAACTCTGGAGAATTTTTCCCGCTCGATAGCGGCAAGATCCACTGAGAGTGAGACACAAATCATTCTGGCAGCAAGTCTTGTCGGATATATCGCAACAATATCCACCCAAAACCTTGTCAAAGAGAATATTTAGTCGAGGCGACGAACCGACCAGATAGACGAAGACACAGACCCTATAAGGCTCGAGTCAAACGACAATGTGCCCTGACTCACCCAATGAAACAAATCGGCCCATAAGCCGATTGACTGACCAGGGAGCCTGCGAGAAACATTGACCATGGCTAATCGACCGACCCACTTTTCGTCAAGATGAACAAGATCAACACTCGACNTGTTAGAATGTAATTGACTTGTCACTTAGCTTATGTAGCATTTACAGAACTATCTATATATTCTTCCTATGTAGGGGTGTAAACGAACCAAACACGAATGAACAGAACTTGTGTTCGTGTTCGGTTAGTTTGAAATTTAGTTTGTTTGAAATAAGCTCGTGTTTGAAATTGTTCGTGAAGTCACTGTTCGTATTCGTTTCTTAACGAACGAGTCGAACACGAGCTGTTCGCGAACAACGAGCTGTTCGCGAACAACGAGCCAGTTTGACATCCCTAATATCAATATATATAAATAATTGATGCTAAATTTAATGCTAAATTTTATATAATATGACTAAATTAAACTAAAATATATGCACAGGGGCAGAATGTTCATTTATCCAGAAATAATTGCAAATCAGTTGTTTTTCAAACGCACAAACCAAACAACCAGCCTGTTTATTCAGATCAGTTGTTGGTCAACAACTTTATCCTGCTTATCTGAATAAGCTGGATAAGCTGCAGCTGCCCCAAANTCGTGTTTGAAATTGTTCGTGAAGTCATTGTTCGTGTTCGTAACGAACGAGCCGAACATGAGCTGTTCGCGAACGACNTGGATCAAGTCCATAATTGTGGGCCCCACTGGATGAGTATGATTGGGACATTGGCAGAAATCAATCTTTCAACTAGAAAATATTACATCACATCATAAACAATTGAGAATGTGCATGTGGTGAGTGAGCTCCACCCTCCTTAAAAGGAGCGTTTTTCCTGTCTGGTCGCCATACCTGCGGACAACGGACGAGATTCAGCGGTGTGGTAAGTGAGCTCCACCCTCCTTAAAAGGGGCGTTTTTTTCTGTCTGGTCACCGTATGTGCGGACAACGGACGAGATGCAGCAGTGGCCGGTCACCGTTGCATCTCGTTCGTTGTCCGTAGGTACGGTGATTGGACAGAAAAATTTGTCCCTTAAAAACTTATCACATGGCAAGTTCTCACTCGACTCTGGACATAAACTTACGCGCATATGCCCGTGCCAAAAAAAAAAATATATTAAAGATCTATGGAGACTGGTGTGTATTGAATACTTAATTCATAACTTATAAATCAATCAATCTTTTCTCATTTCTTTTAAAGGAGGGGGAGGACCCCCTAACATTGAAATGTTTATTTTTTCTCTCCTTTTTTTTCCTTTTCTCTAAATACAATATCTTGCTTAATTAACTATTTTCTTGGTGAGGTGAGTTCACAAATCAATAGGATAAGGATGAAATCCTTGAAACATAAATAATTATAATTGGGCTATAACGTTTAAAAATTAGATATTTTAGGTTTTTTTTAATGTTTTTAAGCAAAGCATTAAATTTAAGTATTATAATAATATTTAAATGACCTGATTTAAGAGTAAATATTACTTCTGGCGTCCAATAATATGTTGGGATCCATGTCACCGGCATAATATTTTCTTTTCATCTGAGGCTTGATTAGTATATCAATGTGTATACACCAGAACAACCACCACGAATCTCAAAGAAAACAAACGATTGAGGAATAAAGCTTCCTTCGGAGGTAAGCGATCGACCGACAATTCAATTCCAAACATGAAAAGTCGCATATCTAAACACATAATAGGTAAAAACTCTGGAGAATTTTTCCCGTTCGATAGCGGCAAGATCCACTGAGAGTGAGACACAAATCATTCTGGCAGCAAGTCTTGTCGGATATGTCGCAACAATATCCACCCAAGACCTTGTCAAAGAGAATATTTGGTCGAGGCGACGAACCGACCAGACAGACGGAGACACAGACCCTGTAAGGCTTGAGTCAAACGACAATGTGCCCTGACTCACCCAATGAAACAAATCGACCCATAAGCCGATTGACTGACCAGGGAGCCTGCGAGAAACATTGACCATGGCTAATTGACCGACCCACTTTTCGTCAAGATGAACAAGATCAACACTCGATCGAATGCCCCAACCAACCAACATAATACAAGATCGCCACTCAGCCGATTGTCTCAACCTGCCGAAGTCAAGCAAGCCAACCGATCAATTACCGTCATGTTAGAATTCAAACTATACAACATATAGAGTATAAAAATCCATATAGTTAATCATATCATTAATTATATTAAGAATTATTTTTGTAATTGCTCCCTCATTTTTTATAACTGTACAAAATACATTCATATAAATAAGAGACAAAAAAACGACCAAAGAGGAGGCAAGCTATTTGAACTCTCCCCTGGTTCTCTCGACAATAAAGCTTTGACCCACCCTATTTTTTTTCTCTCATTCACTCCGCTCTAACTCTCGAGACGTGTTCACAAAAAACTAATATGTGATTCAACCCAATGCAAGGTTCAATTTTAATTATTTAAATTGCACTCTTAAGATGACTTGATTTACTCTTAAGTGATAGGAATTAGTATAAAGTCATTTAAAAAAATGCTTGGTTTTAATTAATTTATTTTTTTAATTTGATACTTAAATCTATAATTTCCTTCTATTACAAGTTTTGGCTGCATTCGGGTTCAAAATATCTACTTGGACTGAATCTNATAAAAATCCATATAGTTAATCATATCATTAATTATATTAAGAATTATTTTTGTAATTGCTCCCTCATTTTTATAACCGTACAAAATACATTCATATAAATAAGAGACAAAAGAACGACCAAAGAGGAGGCAAGCTATTTAAACTCTCCCCTGGTTCTCTCGACAATAAAGCTTTGACCCACCCTATTTTTTTCTCTCATTCACTCCGCTCTAACTCTCGAGACGTGTTCACAAAAAAATAATATGTGATTCAACCCAATGCAAGGTTCAATTTTAATTATTTAAATTGCACTCTTAAGATGACTTGATTTACTCTTAAGTGATAGGAATTAGTATAAAGTCATTTAAAATAAAATAAAAAAAATTGCTTGGTTTTAATTAATTTATTTTTTTTTAATTTGATACTTAAATCTATAATTTCCTTCTATTACAAGTTTTGGCCGCATTCGTGTTCAAAATATCTACTTGGACTGAATCCAAATGCTATTTACTCAGATATTTTGACTATTTACTCAGATATTTTGATTAGAATAACACTAAAATATAACATATACCTATTGAACTTCCATAGAAAAACGCTTCATAATAGCATAAATATATTTAATATTTGGGGCATTTACATATATACCAACCAATTCTTATGTATTTACATTTCTAACCCCTAAACTTTTATTTATTTACTGTTGAAGTGCTACTTATCAAATGTGAAAAGTTCATCGTTGATGAATTGCTCGAATGTACCTATAATGTTCTTCAATGCTATAAATTTAACAAGTTAAGCCTGACTAAATTTGTATTTTATAATATAATTTTTATATTACAAGGTGTGAATGTTGTGATTAAATTCGTCATCAAATTGAAAGCCATACTTACTATTAAGCGCATGNGTTAAGCCTGACTAAATTTGTATTTTATAATATAATTTTTATATTACAAGGTGTGAATGTTGTGATTAAATTTGTCATCAAATTGAAAGCCATACTTACTATTAAGCGCATAAGTGAAGTATCAAGTTTCGCTGTATATTGATTAGTTAGAAACTTTATTAGTTTAGAAATATTGTTAGGTGCTCTTGCTTGTCAGTTTGAATTTTTGGATTAAAAATGAGTTTTGATTATCGGCCCGTTTAATTTGAGAACTTATTATATCCGGACTCCGAATATGCGGACAACGACCGGGATGCAGCGAGGAAGGCGGAGATCCGATTCCCGCCCTCCGCTGGTGCATCCAAGTCATTATCCTCACATCCGGACATCATGATGTAATAATTTTTCGTTTAATTCAGGCTTTGTTTGACGGATTTTTTTTTGAATAAACTTATGGCACAAAAATGTTATAATTGCAATTAAATATCAAACTTTAGGTGTTAGACATGTAAATATGGTGTATAATTANTCAAGTTTCGCTGTATATTGATTAGTTAGAAACTTTATTAGTTTAGAAATATTGTTAGGTGCTCTTGCTTGTGAGTTTGAATTTTTGGATTAAAAATGAGTTTTGATTAGCGGCCCGTTTAATTTGAGAACTTACTATATCCGAACTCCTGATATGCGGACAACGACCGGGATGCAGCGAGGAAGGCGGAGATCCGATTCCCGGCCTCCGCTGGTGCATCCGAGTCATTGTCCTCACATCCGGACATCAGGATGTAATAATTTTTCGTTTAATTCAGGCTTTGTTTAACGGATTTTTTTTTTTTTGAATAAACTTATGGCACAAAAATGTTATAATTGCAATTAAATATCAAACTTTAGGTGTTAGACATGTAAATATGGTGTATAATTAAATTTTCCTAAAAAAGTTATGTTAATTCATTAATTTATACTTCAGCCCTTTGCATGTACAAGTGTGATCTGCACTCTAAATTAGAATTAGCAGCAACGTGGCATTAAGTGAATGGCTGATAAAATTTTTGGTGGGGACAAGAGCACGTGAATGGATAACATGAACCTGATCCGGTCCAAACTAGTCCACTTCTAAACCGGTGGGTCCTCCAACTCTTCAATAATGCGTGGATTCAAATGTCAAAATAAGGCAACAACGGCCAACTTATATAATTGGAGATGGCCTCAATTTATATTTATCAACTAGCTTTTTTCTTGGGCATGAAATTTAATACAAGTACAGTGATTTCATACGTAAGAAATTAGGTTTGATGTGCCTCAAAATCNATTTATACTTCAGCCCTTTGCATGTACAAGTGTGATCTGCACTCTAAATTAGAATTAGCAGCAACGTGGCATAAAGTGAATGGCTGATAAAATTTTTGGTGGGGGCAAGAGCACGTCAATGGATAACATGAACCAGATCCGGTCCAAACAAGTCCACTTCTAAACCGGTGGGTCCTCTAACTCTTCAATAATTCATGTATTCAAATGTCAAAATAAGGCAACAAGGGCCAACCTATATAATTGGAGATGACATTAATTTATATTCATCAACTAGCTTTTTTCTTGGGCATGAACTTTAATACAAGTACAATGATTTCATACGTAATAAATTAGGTTTGATGTGCCTCAAAATTGTACATTTACTTTAATATGAAGATAATATAAAATTAGTTAATTCATTATTATTGCACTAATCATAAAATAAATATAATAACTTATGTACTTAATAAATAAGTATTTAATTTTATTTATATTAATTTTTGAAATTAGATTTACTTCCCCCAAAAAAAAAAACTTAAAACAAAATTTATATAACATTTTATATGATTTACTTTGAAGTAAAACTTGCTGCATCATTTTCATTTTAAGAAGATAAAAAGAGCTACAACTTCATTAAATCAACAGAGACACTTCTGTGCATAATCAAGTTACTATCCATCTTCATTTCTTTGTATATAGAGATGCACCTCATGAATAAAAAATATTGCTAGCTCAACATAAACGACTAAACATTAAACTACCAAACAGAAAATTAAGTAAAGATTCAAATGTTGTTCTATAATATATATATTTTTTTCAGATGCACGCTATTGAGCATACAATTGAACACATTTAAATACAACCAGCTTTAAAGTCAACAATTGTATATCCATGAACCAGAAATCTTTTTATGACTAGGGGTGTAAACGAACAGAGCTTGTGTTTGTTTTCGGTTCGTTTGAAATTTAGTTTGTTTGAAATAAAATCGTGTTTGAAATTGTTCGTGAAGTCATTGTTCGTGTTCGTAACGAACGAGCCGAACATGAGCTGTTCGCGAACGACGAGCCAGTTTGACATCCCTAATATCAATATATATAAATAATATATTATATTAATTATATAACTCATGTTATATAAATATATAATATCTATATTAGTGTATTACTAATATAGTATATTAATATATTATTGTTATTAATTTATTATATATTATAATTTATAAAATTAAATTATTTAAAATATTATAAATTTTTTATATATCATTATTTTATATTTTTTATATTTCAAACAATAACGATTCGAACCCTAATTCGAACACGAACGAACGCATCACTGTTCGTGTTTGGTTCGTTTAACAAACTTAACGAAAAAATTTGTTCACGTTCGTCTCATTTACTTATCGAACAAATCGAACGCAGACTGATTGATGAATCGAACACGATCTGTTCACGAACAATGAGCTTTTTTGACAGCCCTACTTCCATCCACAGTCGGACGACATAAATGTCAATAGCAATAATTCATGGTATGTTATTTGTGGCAAGACCAAGTTGCCTATATCATCTCAACAAGAGCTCATAAATATCAATCCTTTTCATGCGTTGTTAAGGTTGTATGTGTAAGAAGTTTTTGTTAAGGTTTTAGATAGTAAATACGTAAGAAATGAGTTGTATGTCTGTAAATCTGCCAAAATAGAAACTCCAATCTGCTCATTTTCAATCTTCAATTTTTCTTCATTGTCATAATTTTAATTACATCTAAATATTTATTAATGAAAAATTTTATCATTATCATAACATTAATGAATAAGATGCACCCAAAAAATGCAAAGATGATATTTGAGGTTCGATTTGTTTGGGCTGTGTTTGGCTGCAGCTTAGATTTGCATCAAACAGGATTTATCCAATTTGATGAACTCTGGATTTTATTCGACGGCGGAGTTTGCGAGCGACGGACGAATAAATTTGATTCGTATTGGGATTTAATACATCTGGATTTACATTAAGAAGAAGATGAATAACATTCAATTTAAAGGATGAATGTGGATAAATAAACAACATATATTTTCCCTGCCAAATCAAACAAAAATATCATCCTGAAGCTATCCTAATTGCAGCCAATTTGTCAAACCAGAAGAAAAATGATTAATCTTCGCCTTCCTTTGCCAAATTTAATCAAGGTAACAAAATCGATTTGTGAATTCATCTATGAGATTGTGAAACTATTAGAAAATCATCCAAATATTTTGTCTTTAAAACATATAACTCACACCTAAGCTTTACTTTTTTTTTTACATTTACACCATAAAAGATTTTCATATTGATGTGTGCTAAAAAATTCGCGGCGATAGAGTAACGGACCATCATCTTAGCATTGTATGAAAGTTTTGCACACACAGAGATGAAAGAAAAACAAGCAGTTATGAGTCCAGAAGTTTTTACGTGGAAAACCCATAAGGGAAAAACCACGGGGTCTAGCCCAGTTGCAGAAATCCACTATTAATTTATGATTACAGAAATCCCTTGTCCCAAAAACGAGAAAAGGTAATTATATTTTTTAGATTACAACGTCGACTAACGGCGTCTGGTTAATGGTGATCGATGGTGGTTAGTGGTGGTCGAAGATGATCGGCGGTGATGCTGAGATGCAGCTTCTCTTTAAGACCTCAGACTCTCTCTCTAGACTTCCTCCTCCTCCCATAGGAGAGATGAAGCTCTATTTATAGCGTTCCTGGTGCAATTAATGCAGAAATATGAATCATTTTGATCGGACAATCCGGAGAGCTTCCCTCGATCATATGACATTTAATAGACATTTGAGTGTCTTAATGATGCCAGAATTGAGTGATCTTGGGCTCGTTGGATTTGTCTTGTCGAGCTGCTCGATTCGAGTACAAACTTACTATATTCAACAATCATTTGACTTTCCAAATGTGTCAGGAAATCATCTAAGTGTGGTTCAATGCTTGATTTGGGCTTGATTTGACTCGGATTAGGCTAGTTTTCTTATTATTAATTCTGTCTCATCAAGTCGGTCTGTTTTACTATAAGTGCTGAAATCGAAGTTCTAGATGACCTTTTATCCATATTTGAATGTTTTTTTCTTAAAATATTGTCTTGAGATTACTGTCATGCCTCGGGATTCATGTCAGATGATGAAATATTGTTGGTGGCGTATCACATATTAATACAACATTTCATGCATAAGTAAATAGTTGTATATGTAAAACTTCCAGATAAAAGAACTTTCTGAGAGAAATCACGATCTTTTGAAGGGTGTCACCACATTGAAATGCTTGTTGTTTGTGAACTTATTCTTCTCGTTAAGTAGTTGGCGTTTGAACAATTTGTTTTTCTTAAACAGGATGAATAGAAACAATTTTTTTGAGTTTGAATTATAAATGAGCAGAGCAAGCAGAACTTTTTGTTTGATAGTCTTCGGCTCTTTTTAGTTCAAAATAAATAAATTATATATATATTATTTATATAATAATATCTTATATATGTGATTTTTTAAATCATAACAGCTCGTGTGGTCATGCCTTTTATTGCACATAATTAGTGAAGGTTTGAATCCAACATCCCACAACTAATTAATTTAAATGAGTCAATTTCAAACCGAACACAAACAAGAATATGTAAAAATAGTTGAATATGATTAAATTGTTTAAGAGTAATTTCGAACACGAGCTAATTTCAAACGAGTAAAACACGAGCTAAGCCTGAGCTCACTCAAACTCAGTTCATTCACAGCCCTACACCTTGGGATAACTATCAACTAGCGGAGCTCAATTTATTGACCAGTATATATATTTTTTATTTATTTTCTTCTAAGTTGTTATTTATATTAAAAAACAAAATATTTTTTAAATTTTTATTGCCACTAAACTAAAAAATATATGCTCGGTTATTTATTTTATTTTATTTAAATTAGTGTAATTTAGTGATTATGAATATTTAATATAAGTGTTGTATTGAAAAAAAAATTACATGATTCAAAATAATGACAATAATGTGGCTAAGTTTTACTTTGCTTAAAAGTTGGTTGCAACAAAAAAAAAATAAATATAACAAAATTCAGATAGGGACCTTTGAAGCACGAACATGAATTCGTGGCACGGACATGACACAACACGATACATGAACATGACATAAATGAAAAAAATGTATAAGAAGTTTAGTTAATTATTAATATAAAATATTTATTTTACACTATTCTTCGTTAAAGAAATTACAAAATAAAATATGCAAGAATAAAATTTAACTGGTATTATAAAATGTCATGCTTATAAAAATTTAATTTTAAATTAGATATATACTATATTTCAAATAAATTCCTCTTATTTATCTACTAAAATTTAAATTATTCTATGATTGCACATTGTTTAATTAATTTAGTTCAAATTTTACTTTTAGAATTAGAATAAATATAATTTTATAGCTATTAACTCTTTAAAAGAAAGAAATAAAATTTATTAGTTACAAAACTAGGACGGCTTTGACCACTTGACTTCGATGAATAGAAGTTTTGTGCAAGAGTCACAAAGTTCAAGGAGAATTTGGATCGGCTTAACGATTACGTTTGGTGGTTGCTCGGGTTGCCACAAAGAAGCTTATGGCTTCCATTGTAGCGAATATACGTTTAACTTCAATGAATAAAATAAAACTATAACGCTCGGCTTTCCCGAGTATGTGATGGATTTTTTATGGTCGTTTTCAGAAAAAAAAAAAAAGGGAATTACTGGTGTTCGACTTTAACGATTATTGTCTACACTTTTGATGCTTAATTTTGGTGAATATTAAGCAAAAATGACTACATCCTTGATAATTGGAGAACACTTTCGATTAAGGCTAGACATTAGATGCTAAATATTCGGATTTAGCATATAGTAGTAGCAAATTTGAGAATTTAAAATTTTAAATTATGATCACCGTGAGCTCAAAGCGGATGGTGGGGTAAACGACGATGAACTGTCATCTCGAGTTGTTGTGGTTCCTGGTCTACTTAGTCAGCAGATGTAGTCGACACAACCTGACCGAAGGATCAATGTTAGTAGTCATGGGTTGCTTCATCTAAAGAAAACCTTGTAGACATGAGGTGAATGTTTGTTTAAGAAGACTAATTAAGTCGACCTTAACTTATAGAAAACTTTTATCTTCATCGAATATATCATATGATTCAATACTTAAAATAGCATAATGCCATTGAGAATTATTCGGGCTACAACCGTGACCATACTATAATGATGTCATTTGACGACAAGAACCACACAGATAGAGGACTTGAGTCACATCCTTACTCGCACCCAATTCATTCAGTTTGAATTTAATTGTTGTCAATAATTTTAGGGCAAAAAAAACACAAGAATCGATGCAAATTCAGAAATTAAACACAGAGATTTAACGAGGTTTGCAACCCTAAGGGGATTTTGCTTCCGCTCATAACGAAACTCCTCCGATTGGACATTTGCTTCCGCTCCNTATATATATATATATATATATATATATATATATATATATATATATATATATAAGTTTAAATGATAACAGCTCGTGTGGTCATGTCTTTTATTGCACAGAATTAGTGAATGTTTGAATTCAACATCACACAACTAATTAATTTAAATGAGTCAATTTCAAACCAAACACAAACAAAAATATGTAAAAATAGTTGACTATGATTAAATTGTTTAAGAGTATTTTTGAACATGAGCTAAGTCTGAGCTCACTCAAGCTCAGTTCATTCATAGCCCTACACCTTGGGATAACTATCANATATGTAAAAATAGTTGAATATGATTAAATTGTTTAAGAGTAATTTCGAACACGAGCTAATTTCAAACGAGTCAAACACGAGCTAAGCCTCAGCTCACTCAAGCTCAGTTCATTCATAGCCCTACACCTTGGGATAACTATCAACTAGAGGAGCTCAATTTATTGACCAGTATATATATTTTTTTATTTTTATTTTCTTCTAAGTTGTTATTTATATTAAAAAAACAAAATATTTTTTAAATTTTTATTGCCACGAAACTAAAAAATATATGCTCGGTTATTTATTTTATTTTATTTAAATTAGTGTAATTTAGTGATTATGAAAATTTAATATAAGTGTTGTATTGAAAAAAAAAATACATGATTCAAAATAATGACAATAATGCGGCTAAGTTTTACTTTGCTTAAAAGTTGGTTGCAACAAAAAAAAAATAAATATAACAAAATTCAGATAGGGACCTTTGAAGCACGAACATGAATTCGTGCCACGGACATGACACAACACGATACATGAACATGACATAAATGAAAAAAATGTATCAGAAGTTTAGTTAATTATTAATATAAAATATTTATTTTACACTATTCTTCGTTAAATAAATTACAAAATAAAATATGCAAGAATAAAATTTAACTGGTATTATAAAATGTCATGCTTAAAAAAAATTAATTTTAAATTAGATATATACTATATTTCAAATAAATTCCTCTTATTTATCTACTAAAATTTAAATTATTCTATGATTGCACAATGTTTAATTAATTTAGTTCAAATTTTACTTTTAGAATTAGAATAAGTATAATTTTATAACTATTAGCTCTTTAAAAAGAAAGAAATAAAATTTATTAGTTACAAAACTATGGCAGCTTTGACTACTTGGCTTCGATGAATCAAAGTTCAAGAAGAATTTGGATCGGCTTAACGATAATGTTTGGTGGTTGCTCGGGTTGCAACAGAGAGGCTTATGGCTTCCACTGTAGCGAATGTACGTTTAATTCAATGAATAAAATAAAACTATAATGCTCGGCTTCCACTAGTATGTGATTGACTTTTGATGGTTGTTTAAAAAAAAAAAAATGGAAATTACTGGTGTTCAGGTTTGACAATTATTGTCTGCACTTTTGATGCTTAATTTTGGTGAATATTATAGAGAGCTTTGGCATGACGAGAGATGAGTGACTTCAACAATTAGCTATAATTAAAGCTATTAGTATATTGGTAATTTTATACTTCCCGTTTCTCGATTTTGTGGGCCCTTTAAATTCGAAAAATGCCCTTTAAATTCGAAAAATGCCCTAGACTCTTGTCAAGAGTTTAACATGGTGTATATGTAGGGTATCAGGGTCGAATTTTGAGAAAGCATATGAGATAGTAGATAGGACACTTCCCAGAGAATTCACCCTCATATTACGAAGACTTTAAGATCTAAGATTCGAGAATTTTCATAGACACAAGCTCCGATGGTTATTCACCTTCCCCGATAATTAGAGAACACTTTCGATTAAGGGTAGACATTACATGCTAAATATTCGGATTTAGCGTATAGTAGTAGCAAATTTGAGAATTTTAAATTTTAAATTATGATCACCGTGAACTCAAAGCGGATGGTGGGGTAAACGACGATGAATTGTCATCTCGAGTTGTTGTGGTTCCTGGTCTACTTAGTCAGCATATGTAGTCGACACAACCTGACCGAAGGATCGATGTTAGTAGTCATGGGCTGCTTCATTCAAAGAAAACCTTGTAGACATGGGGTAATTGTTTGTTTAAGAAGACTAATTAAGTTGACCTTAACTTATAGAAAACTTTTATCCCCATCGAATATACCATATGATTCAATACTTAAAATAGCATAATGCCGTTGAGAATTATCCGGGTTACAACCGTGATCATATTATAATGATGTTATTTGACAACAAGAACCACACAGATAGAGGACTTGGGTCACATCCTTACTCGCACCCAATTCATTCAGTTTGAATTTAATTGTTGTCAATAATTTTAGGGCAAAGAAAACACAAGAATCGTTGCAAATTCAGAAATTAAACACAGAGATTTAACGAGGTTTGCAAAAATGACTACATCATCAGGAGCAGAACAACAACTTTTTTTTCAATTCAAAAAAAAAGTACAAGGTCCCCTTAGGGTTACAATACATTATATATATATTCCTGACGTACAATATGTAACTTTAGAATTAACCCTGTACCGTACCCCCAACCCACATAAAGAAACTCCTTCAATTGGACATTTGCTTCCGTTTCACTCCGCTCATAAGCTTCGCTATGCTTGCTTGCTTCACTCCACTCCGTTGACCTCCAACATCTGTCCCATTTATATGGTATATATGACTCGTACCTAACAATATTATATTCAATAATATTTAACCAACGCCTGGCGCACCCTAAAATATATAATAACAAAATCCCTTCATTACTTTTGTGCTATTTTGTTAGGGCTCGGAGACGCCGGCTGCAATTCGACCGAGCTGAGAAGAGTTGTCGTCGGAGATTTCCACAATGGTACATCTCCCCTCTCTCGCTCTAAATATTTGTAAATCTAGCGTTTGTTCTCGTTGCAGTAGATGACTTTTTTTTCTTTATTTTTTATTTTTTATTTTTGAGTTCGTAGATCTAATTAGGTGAAACGGAGTTGATTTGTATTTTCATTAGGTCAATTTCTAAAAGTTCTTTGTGCATATCNTATATATATATATATATATATATATATATGATATAAATGAGCCATAAGTAACAATATTATATTCATACCTCACAATATTATATTCAATAATATTTAACCATCGCCTGGCGCACCCTCAAATATATAATAACAAAATCCCTTCACTACTTTTGTGCCTTTAGTGCTATTTTGTTAGGGCTCTGAGACGCCGGCCGCAATTCGACCGAGCTGAGAAGAGTTGTCGTCGGAGATTTCCACAATGGTACATCTCACCTCTCTCGCTCTAAATATTTGTAAATCTAGCGTTTGTTCTCGTTGCAGTAGATGACTTTTTTTTCTTTATTTTTTATTTTTTATTTTTGAGTTCGTAGATCTAATTAGGTCAAACGGAGTTGATTTGTATTTTCATTTGGTCAATTTCTAAAAGTTCTCTGTGCATATCCCGTAGTTTTCACTCATTTTAATGCTATGATTTGTGAGGGCTCATTGAAGCGCGCTTGTGATTGATTGTGTTATCGTAATGAAGCCATTTGTATGCGTTATGGTCTGTTCTGCTGAATAAGACATGCTGTTTTTTTGATGTTAAAATTTAATTTTTTTTTTCTTGAAAGATATCGCCGTTAAACCTACTTGCATCAATTGCACTTCTTCGACCTATCACCCATGTTAATAGATTTGAAAAAAATGGAAATTTGTTCCTTTGTTGATGCTTCTTTCTTCTTTCTTATCTGATGATGTTGTTAATTTGTTGTTATACAAATTTGAAACCATGGGACTGGTGATGGGTTTGAGAATCTGTTTTTTTTTAATCATAGTTTCATTTTTAAGAGGTGGATTTTTTCATAAGACACAATATTTCAATCTGAGCTATTTCAGGGTTTTAAACTGAGTATTGTAACACAATANTGGTGATGGGTTTGAGAATCTGTTTTTTTTTAATCATAGTTTCATTTTTAAGAGGTGGATTTTTTCATAAGATACAATATTTCAATCTGAGCTATTTCAGGGTTTTAAACTGAATATTGTAACACAATCTTTTATTGGTGCACCTAATCAAGTGATGATATGATGATTTCATGGGGGTGTTTGGCTTCTCTCGAGATTTAGTATATCTTGTAAATTTTGATTTATCAAATCCAATTTGGTTTTTTTGATCATAATTTCATTTTTAAGAGGTGGATTTTTTCATAAGACACAATATTTCAAGCAGAGCTATTTCAAGGTTTTAAACTGAGTATTGTAACACAATCTTTTATTGGTGCACCTAATCAAGTGATGATATGATGATTTCATGGGGGTGTTTGGCTTCTCTCGAGATTTAGTAAATCTTGTAAATTTTGATTTATCAAATCCAATTTGGTTTTTTTAATCATAATGTCATTTTTAAGAGGTGGATTTTTTCATAAGACACAATATTTCAAGCAGAGCTATTTCAAGGTTTTAAACTGAGTATTGTAACACAATCTTTTATTGGTGCACCTAATCAAGTGATGATATGATGATTTAATGGGGGTGCTTGGCTTCTCTCGGGATTTAGTAAATCGTGTAAATATGGATTTATCAAATCCAAATGTGTTAAATCCAGAAAATGTTTTGTATGATTTCAGTTAAATTTGTTTACAATATTTGGTGATCGCGCCTCCTCGTCTTGTGCAATGAAAGAAGCGACAGGATCTTCCTCTTTAAATTGTTAAATACATCTATCGATCGGATTTAGAAAATCCAGGATTTACATTTATGGTGGAGAAGAAAATGGATTCAGGGAAGCGTCTTATTTAATTGCCCTTTTTTTCTTGTTTGGCTGATTTACGTTACATTCAATGTAAATCCTCTTAAAATGGTACTACCAAACACCGTCTATATGGAATTTTTCTAAGTGTGTAATGTTTTTTTAACTTTAAAAATTTGACACCTAATATTCTCTACAAAATGGGCATTTCTAAAGCTTAGCTTGCTTTTAGTATATATTTAATATGTAATTGAACCATTCTTGGATAGTTTGTATTTTTTTTTATGAAGTCCTTTAGAAATATGTAGGCGTCTCTATCTCTTTGTATAAAGTTTCTTGTTTAAAAGTGGGATCAAGTATTATACCTTGAAGCGCACCTCAAACTAAGTTGAACAAAAGAAGTCGCGAGGCTTCACCAGTGAGGGTTACACCTTTTTTGTATGATGCGTATGCCTCGAAGCTTTATGTTTCGAGGCGTTAGAGATAATGCCTTGACTAAAAATTAGTATATTATATTGTATTATATTTAATTGATCTGATACACTGTCTCAAAGAAGTCAAAAAATAATTTAAGTATGATTAGTTGATTTTGTTATTCACTTAATTTTTTTATTTTAAATTATATTGGATTTCAGATTGGTTAATAATAAAAGGAAGATTGTAGTCAATTAAGAATAATTTAAAGTTCCCAATAAGACATAATTAGATGATAGTAAATCTGATAATTCTTTTGAATATGATAAAAGTAAATATGGGGCCACTATAGATCCAGAATCTGCAAAAATATCAAAATTTGAAGTGAATATTTACCTAGAGTCATGTTTCAAACATCTATGTTATTTAAACATTTATGATCAATATATGTGATTTATATTTTGATGATAATAAACTAAATCAACATATCAATAGTTTTTCATAATTATGAATTATTTTAATTAAATGAGTTTTTTCCTTTTTAAGGCTTATTACTCAATTCGTCTCGCCTCTATAAGAGAAAACACCTCGGTTCTCAATTTTATCTTTTAAACTTTGGTGTGTGTGATTGTGTGTGTCAAATAATCCCTTTATTTTATTATAACGTTATTAAAAGCAATTGCATGCATAATTTCATAAACTAAAATCTTTTTTAGTATTATTTGGATGTGACAAAATTGTCCAATGATGATTTTGATTGCATGAAGAGAGATTTGTGATTTCAAAGTGTTTAGCATTTCGAACGGTTTAGGATGAAATCACTAGTTAATGAGTTTTAGAGTGTTTTTTAAACATTATCAATAAAAGACATGCAAAATTTGGAATTTTGTAAGAAATTTTTGAAGAGAAGAGGGAGAATTTTATTCCTAACTGTTGTCAAGTAGTTTTCAGCTTACATGGCAACATCATCGTTATGCTTGTTTATAGGCAAGAAGGACTAAATCTTAAAACATCTAAAATTTTTCTACTTTTTCTAGAAAAAAAATATACTCCAGATTCTTCCTAATTAAATATTCTATAGTATTCTTATTTAATACAAATTACCTAGAATTTTCTACTTAAGACTGGATGGAATAGTCTAGAATATTGGAGAATTAAACATCAATATTATCACTCCTCCTTGATGCGAATTTAGTTTACTCCAATCACATTGCTTTACAATTTAAACTTTTCTCTTGGAAGATCCTTTGGTAATATGTCTGCTAATTGTCTTCAATCTCGTAGTGTTGATTTTAATATCTTGATTGATCCTTGATTTTCTAATGAATTGATATTTGATACCAATACCTTTAGTTATACCATAAAATACATGATTTTTTTTTGTCATGGCTATAGCTGATTTGCTATCACAATATATTTATGTAGCTCTTTTTTACGGCTCACTCATGTCTTCGAATATGTATTTTAGCCAAATAGCTTGGTTGGTATTTGTGGCAACTGCAATATATTCAGCTTCAACTGATGATTGTGCAACTGTTGCTTGTTTTTTTTTATGTCAAAAAAATGTCTTTAAGTTTAGTGTGAATGCATGTCCCGAGGTGCTCTTCATTTCATTCATTGATCTAACCCAATCACTGTCAGTATATCGAACTAGTTTCGAGTTAGCAATAAATTCATACTAGTTGTCGTAGTTTTTTGTTCCTTTGTAGATCTCTAAGAACCCTTTTAGCAGCTTCTTGATGAATTTGGCTTGGACTTTGCATAAATCCGGAGAGTAGACTTGCTACATATATGATATTTGGTCTCTTAGATAAAATAAGCTTCCAATGAGATTATGATAGAATGTGTTGTCAGTCTTTGGTGCATTATCATTCTTCGTTAAGTGTCGATTGTCTTGTGGAATAGCTACTATCTTGCAATTATTCATCTTAAACTTCTTTAGAATGAGTTTTTATATATTTCTTTTGTGAGACGAAGATCTCTCCTTCCTTTTGTATTACTTCTATATAAAAAAGATGCATCAGAACTAAATTGTTCATTTCAAATGTTTTCATCATTTCTTCTCAAAATTTTTTGATCATCTCCTCATTATTTCGTGCATAGATACAATTATCTATATATAGGGAGACAATGAGAGTATAGCTCGTACCTCGAGTCTTGATGTATAATGTCGACTCACTTGTGCTCATGCAACCTTGTTCTATGAAATGGTTGATTCAATTATACAAAATTGTTGGAGCTTGCTTTAATCCATTTAAAGCCTTCTTTAACTTGAGAACTTCGTTTTCTTGACCTTGTTGTACAAATCCTGGAGGTTGTTCCACTAAATCTTCTCTTCTAAGTAGCTATTTAGGAGTACCCATTTTACAATTCGATAAATCTTCCACTTGTGTTTCGAGCGCTACCAATGTTCTTATTGTATCATGTCATGCAACTGGAGCAATTGTCTCATTATAGTCAATTCTAAATTGTTGAGCAACTGGTATTGCTTTCTCAAGCTATAGATCTACTTGACTCCAATTATCTTTTTTTCTTGTGGAGAGTGACTAGCTCCCATATTTTATTTTTCTCGATCATCTTTATTTCTTCTTCCATAACTTTTCTCCAAACTTCTTGCTTTGAGACTTCTTCGAAATGTTCTGGCTCCGTCATTGTCAATTTACCATGCTCATAAATTGCTTCTAGAGATTTTGTTCTTTTTTGGTGGTGATTCTAGAGATGAATGTACAGCTTGATTTGGCTCTTGTATGGTACTTTTGTTGATGATCATGGTTAATTATTAACTCCAACTTGTTGATGTGTTATTGGTGGCATGTTGACACTTCTTTCAACTCTTTTTGTCTTCTGGTTGTAAGCAACATCTTCATCAAATGTCACATCTCATCTAATGATAAACTTCTTTGTTTTTAAGCTATAGACGCAATATCCATTAGATTGAGTATTATAGCCTACATGAAGTACCTTTTTTTTTTTTCTTTTTGTCTAATTTACACCTCTTTTTCTTGTGGAATGTGAACATAACAAATATAACTGAAAACTCTTGGATGTTTTGTAGATGCCATTCCTCCATTCAATGTATCAATTGGTGTTTTGTCTTCCACTGCTTTAATTGGATGTATACTTAGTAGACAGATTGCTGTATTTTTGGAAGGCCCATAATCATAAACATTTTCTGGCTATTTCTATTATAGTTTTTTTTTCTTTTCTTTTTTTTTTCCAGAAACTCCATTTTGCTTTGGTTCATATTGAACTATGAGTTGTCGCTCAACTCCTTCACAAAACTTTTTGAAGTCATTGGAGTTATATTTTTTACCTCAATTACTTCTTAGTGTCTTCAAGTAGTAGTCATTTTGTTTTTCAACATAAGTCTTAATTTTTTTTTTAAATCTTATATACTTGTGATCTNTTCAAGGTCAGGTGCTCGAGGTATCTTTACACTCTCTCTGTGTTTGACTCGGAGAAGGCTGATAAGCTCAAGCAATCTCTTCCTCCAGGTAATTTCTAGCGATAGTTTTTTTTTTGGGGGGCATTACATATCACATATTTTTTATGTATTTGCATATCTAACACCTTAACTTTCATATTTACATGCAATCCACTCAAACTTTTAACATTACATCAAAGAGTCCACAGTCACTATTTTTCTTAAAAGTGTAATACATGTTTTCATGCATATGGTTATTGCTATCATTGTGTTTTACGATAGTTTTTTACATTTGTCTATTCCACTTTTATTAATTGTTTGAAAAAATAAAAACTTTTGTTAATTGCTTAATTGTGAATTAATATTCTATTAGGTAGATTCAAATGATATCCTATTATTTTATGCTTTTTACATGTGCCATCCATCCATATATTCCTTACTATAAAACTTCTTCATGCAATGCATTAAAGAAAAATATTATTATTATTATTATGGTGTAATTCCAGAAAATATATGCTATATAAGAATNCTAGTGCCTATTTTTGTTGCCTCTATGAAATCACCATTTTCTATTTGACTTTTGTCTTGATTTTTTCAAAACTGTATGTTTTGTTTTTCATTTTTTGTCATGTGGTTACTACAATCATTATCTATATATCATGTGTATTTCTCTTCTAGTACAATTTGACAAGCATGTACAAGTTTTTTATATTCATCTTTCTCTTTTGAGAAATTAGCACTTTTTTAATTCACAAATATTTTGTGTGTGTCCAAATTTCTTACAATTTTGGCCCTACTATTTTTTTTAAACCAACAACCTTTCTCTAAGTGCCTTTTTCTTTCGCGAATTTTGCATGGAGAATATTTGTCACATTCTCTTTTATTATTTTTAATTTTAAATTCTTGTGAATTTTTCCCACCTTTTGACTTATGAGATTGCAAATTTGTTTTATATTGAAAAACATTTTTCATAATATTCTCACTCCACATTCATTTTGATAGATAAAAAATTATAATTTTCTGCATTGAAAATTGAAATTAAGACAGATGAGCGGTTGAAGTCGCCAATGTAGATAGTTTGAAATTGTACAACGCCTAACAAATAAACGAATGAAGCTCTGATACTGAATGTTGGAAATTTTGGAAGAGAACAGACAAAATTTTATTACCGAACTTTACTAGTAGTTTTCAGCTTATATAACAACATAGTTATGCCTATTTTTAGACATGAGAGATTAAATCTATAAATTTCAAAACTTTTACATCTCTTTCTAGAAAAATATATTTGAGATTCTTTCTAATTAAATATTCTACAGTATTCTCATTTAATATAAATATTGTAGAATCTTCAACTTAAATTTAGATGAAATATAATCTAAAATATTGGAAAAATAAGCATCAATTGTATCATATATGTTTATATAACATTGATTTTTTTTCTTTTGAATGTTTTTATTTGACTTTGCCTGTTCAGTAAATGGATTAGATTTTCAAACCATTTAGAATTAATTACCGCCTTTTTATTATTAATATTTCTGTTTTTATGCAGCCGAAGCAGATCAATGAGATCAAGGATTTCCTTCTCACAGCTAGAAGAAAGGATGCTCGTTCTGTGAAGATCAAGAGAAGCAAGGGTGTTGTGAAGTTCAAGGTCAGGTGCTCGAGGTATCTTTACACTCTCTCTGTGTTTGACTCGGAGAAGGCTGATAAGCTCAAGCAATCTCTTCCTCCAGGTAATTTCTAGTGACAGTTTTTTTTTTGGGGCATTACATATCACATATTTTTTATGTAATTGCATATCTAACACCTTAACTTTCCATATTTACATGCATTCCACTCAAATTTTTAACATTACATCAAAAAGACCACAGTCACTATTTTTCGTAAAAGTGTAATACATGTTCTCATGCATATGTTTATTGCTATCATTGTGTTTTACGATAGTTTTTTACATTTGTCTATTCCACTTTTATGAATTGTTTGAAAAAATAAAAACTTTTGTTAATTGCTTAATTGTGAATTAATATTCTATCAGGTAGATTCAAATGATATCCTATTATTTTATGCTTTTTACATGTGCCATCCGTCCATATATTCCTTACTATAAAACTTCTTCATGCAATGCATTAGAGAAAAATATTATTATTATTATGGTGTAATTCCAGAAAATATATGCTATATAAAAAGGAGTGCATTATTTAATTTGTATTTTGTGACTATCTTTTTCTTACAAATAATTTATGAATATGCAGAATCTGATTTAAAGTAATACGTGTTTATGCCTTGAGATAATCATTTTTAGAAGATTATATAAATTTAAATATAGCCACTAAATGTGATTTTATATAAAATTAAATTTAAGACTTAGTTTTATAACTTAAATATTTAATAAAAAAAATTAAAATAATAATATTTAGAATTAGATTAGTACGTGCTTTTATTCTTATTGTTAGTTTAAAATTTTCATCCATTGTATGAAATTATTTTTATTATTAATTTTTGCCATATTTATACCTTATAATAAATGTTGATATTTAAAAAATAATAATTCAACAACTAAAAGACGAAATAGTTTTCAAAACCATGTTTATATTATGAAAATATTGTCCCATTAATCCACCTGTAACCTGTGATATGCTCTTTGCTCTTTCATTTCAACTCCTGGCTCCACCATGTATTCTGTAGCGCCTTTTTCTTTTCTGAAAGCTATGTTGTTTCTCTACCTTGTCACCGCTCCTGTTGGCATCAGGGTAGAACATCATCCACTCCTTTTAATTTTTTGGGTTAGGTTCGGGTTCATATGCTAACGCGAAGTTGACCCGGCAAATCAAATTGACTCGNCTTATTGTTAGTTTAAAATTTTCATCCATTGTATGAAATTATTTTTATTATTAATTTTCGCCATATTTATACGTTATAATAAATGTTGATATTTAAAAAATAATAATTCAACAACTAAAAGACGAAATTNTATATGTAAATGTTCATTGTCCTTTTTCTTAGATTTTATTTTGTGAGTTCAGAGAACCACAGATTATTATATAGTTTTATTATTCATGCCAAATAAACATTTTATGATTTTAATTCTCTTATTTTACTCAGGTTTGAGCGTGCAGGATCTGTAATGACGAGAGGGGATGATGATGTCTTTGGTTTATTGTAGTTTACATCTGTTGAATCATTCCTCATCTGTCAGAAATTTTGGAGTTCGGTTTGGTTTGGTTTGTTTTCATGTCATGCTTCCTTTTGAATTGAGTTGTAAGACTAAAACCTGTATCTCTTTTTTTTTTTCCAGTCCTGTTGAAATTATAAATTACAATTCTACCGTGTTACTTAACTGACATAATATTTTTTTTCTGATTTAGGGATTGATTGGTAAATCAATGCATGCTCCAAATTTGTTTACTTTAATTGCACTCTAAGATGGCTTGCTTTAGGGTCTGTTTGGGGCAGCTGCAGCTTATTGAATAATCTGCTGATAAGTTGATTAAAAATAATCTGCTAATAAGTTAGGTGCGGTAGTTATTACAAATTTTTATTTTTTTGGAAAAGTCAAACTGCACCTAGACAGGTGCGGTGTGAAAATGCTGTTTTTAGTGTTTTGAAAACGTATAACCTGTCAAAACACAGTTTACCCAAACAGCTCAGGTGCGTTTCAAAACGACACCGCACCAAATAAGCTGCCCCAAACGGACTCTTAATCTTTTAAGTGATATGCATTAGTAAAAGTCATTTAAAATTTACTTCTGATTGTTTTTTGTTTAGTTTATTTTTAATTTGATTTTTTTTTATGAATTGATATTGATTGATTTGATGTTTTTGAATTATGAAGGAACATGTATGATTGAAGTGTTCCATGTAAGTATGCTTGATGAATAATGGAAGCATTTAAGAGTAAGGAGTGAACAAACTTCTTAATTTATAATCTATAATTTCCTTTGTTATAAGTTTTGGCTGCATTGGAGTTCAAAGAATCTTTGGAGTGGATCTAGTATAGCCAAATGCTTTGTTCAACTCTTATTATACTCAGATATTTTGATTAGAATAACATTAAAATATAAGATATGTTTTTTGAACTTTTGTAGAAAAGTATTTGATGATGTGTTTGACGAGTGTTAGAGAATTCATGACTTTAAAGTAATAAATTGTCGTTGGTGTTGAACGTGTAATCAACGCACATTCAGGCGATAAAAATGAATGGTTGAAATATTGAATTTTTTTATGTATAAAATTAGCAAAGAAATGTTTCATTATGAGTTGGTAATTATATCTACAATTAGTTAACTCACATACAAGAAATGACTACATAGTTTATTCAGTTACAATGGTTTTATGCTGAAAAATTCATTTCCCCATAATAAAGAGCGATCACAATTGAGAGTAGTTGGAGATTCAACACATAGACTTTGAGGTTGACATGTTCAGGATGATACGTTTCTTTGCAGGATGCTTTGTGACTCTGCGTCGTCGGTCTTGACTTCACACGCAGATTCGTTATATAAGGAGTAGGGGGCGGCAGGCAGGTGGTATTTGATAGTGGCTAATTGTAGGAGTATGAGGTATTCAACGGATCTTCAGTGCAACAATGATGTTGAACTTTAAGTCCTTCAAGTTTTAATCTTCTTTTGGTTCAAGATTTAGGCCCCCTCTCAAGAGGGGACATGACCTTATTTATGGAGTTCATATTGCAAATAATGAATAAATCTAAACCAATGTGATCAGATGACCTGGGGAGGTTCCCTTGCTATGACAATGTTCTGTTAATATATAAGTATATTAATGATATCAAAATTAAATGATTTTAGGGTCGTTAGATTCATCTTGTAGAAATGTTTGATTTGGCTATGAGCTTGTCATATTTGGAATATGTTTGATTTTATAGTTATGCACTGAAAACTTTCAAAAGTGATTCAACGTCTTGATCTGGGTCTGATTTGACTCGAATTTGACCAATTTTGGTATCGTTGGATCCATCTAGTCGAGCCGGTCTATTTGGGCGTAAGTTTGCTAAAATCATAATTTTGGATGGTTTTTAATCGAAGTTGATCATTTCTTGCTCAAGAATTGCCTTATATTCATGCAATGTCTCGAGATTTGTGTCAGATGATGAAAATTTATTGATGTCGTATCAGTGATAAATGTATTTAATATTTGGGGTATTTACGTACATACTGCCCAATTCTTTTGTATTTACATGTCTAACACCTGAACTTTATTTTTTCTTACATCTATAGCCATCAAATCGTTTATATCACATCAAAAATATAACTTTGGGGCATTTACATAAATGTTATTTAAATTTTTGGATTAAAAAAGACTAATTATTGACCTATTTGATTCAATTTTAATCTCTCAGTTTCAAACTAACAAAAGTAAAGTGGTATAAAAATGATAACTTGATGGAGATTGGGTGATATCCATGTTATATTATCTTGCTGAGATGGCCCTTTGTGTATGACATTTGATGGCATCATAACAACTATAGATATAGGTACATAAGTTAATATTATTATATATTCATACGATTACCACTCAAAATTTTTTATTTGCTTGCATCACTCAAGTCTCTAAATATTATCCAAAATGCCACTATTATTAACTTATTTAAGATGAAGGGAAATTCATGTAGGTAAGACACAATTCTTATGAATTTGCATGGTTTTATAGTACCTTGGTGCTATAAAATCATGCATAAAAAAAAGGTGTATTTGACTTTTTAAAAATTAGTAAAAGTTATATTTTTGATTTGATATTAAATATTTGAGTAAATCTTGTTTGATGTAAATATTAAAGTATATGAATATTAAGGTTTATGGGTTGGATATGTAAATGTATAAGAATTGTGGGGTATGTATGTAATGGCCTTTAAAATGAAAAAAAAAACATATTTTTATTTATATACTAATGTGATTTAAACAATAAAATAGTATTGATGCATGTTCGAAGGTCCGCGGAGACATAATGATTTGTTAGCATCATAGCGTTACATAAAAATCCAGCTTAAACTCAAGTAATTAAAGAGAAGTAAATAGGATGAGACATCTTGATTTCTATGTGAAAAACACCATAAATGGGAAAAAAAATCATAAGGCCTAACCCAGTTGAAATAATCCACTATGAATGATGAGTGCACAAGTCCACTCTTCTCTTGAACAAGAGAATATGAAGTTGTAGTTTTGATCACTATAAATTCACAACAGTAGTTTTTTTGATAATTAGTGGTGTCTGGTGGCGGTGGAGCTCGACAGTGGCAATTCGACGTTGGTGGAGCAGAATGACTGGGGTCCGACAGTGGTGGAGCTAGACGACGACGGTTTGACAGTGGTGGAGCTCAATGGTGGCTATCTGATGGTGGTAGAGCTGGACCAACTTCCAGAGGTGGTAGAGCTTGACCAGCGTTAGTTGGCGGTAGAGCTTGAATGATGGTCTGACAATGGTGGAGCTTGATGGCGGTGGTCCATAGGTTGTGGAATTCAACAATGGATGTCTGACGGTGGTGGAGTTAGACCTTCTGTTCAGTGACGATGGAACTCGACGTCGGTGGTCTGGTGGTGATGGAGCTTGACAATTATGAGTCGATGATGGTGGAGGTTGAACAGTGGCATAACTTAATGATTACAGTCTGATAATGGTGGAACTCGACGACGGNTTCTGTTCAGTGACGATGGAACTCGACGTCGGTGGTCTGGTGGTGATGGAGCTTGACAATTATGAGTCGATGGTGGTGGAGGTTGAACGGTGGCATAACTTAATGATTACAGTCTGATAATGGTGGAACTCGACGACGATTCAACCATGATGGAGTTTGATCGACGGTCTGGCAATAGTGGAGCTCTACGACGACCATCTGGCGGTGGTGGAACTTGACCAAGATGGTTCGGTGGCGGTGGAGCTCGATGACACCTGTTAGACGGTGGTGGAGGGTGACGAAGACGACCTGGACACTGGTGATCCAATAGTGGTAGTGCTCAATGATGGTAGCTGGGGTGTACGGGGTGGGCAGTGTACTTGCAGAGTGCGCAAAGCACGCATGATGCACGTAGCTCGCGGGTAAGCCAATTACACACGAGCACGCTTGTTCGTGTGCATGCTCACCATGGGGCTAGGTTTTGGAAAGTATTGATATTTTATGTTTTTTTTAAAGATTTTTTTTTTCCTTTTTTGGCTATTTTTAAAGGAAAATCATATATGGATTTAAACTTCAAGATATTACACCAACAAATAGGATTTTTCCTCTTTGATCTTATCTTTAAAAGAAAAAGTATATTTACTTTAAAAATTAGATGTTTTCCATATTGTTTTCTTTTTTCTCACCACTTTTTCCATAATGTTGACCCAACAATGACAATAGAGCAACAATGACGGAGACCAGAAGCAACAATAACTGATTCATGTTATCCCAACAACCACGATGACCCAATGATGATGGTTTGATACTTTGGCGATCTGACCTTAATGCTCAAGTACATCAGTAGCCGGTGACAGTGGTTCAACACAGCAGCAACTCAATCGAGGTTTAAGAAGTCGAACCAGCCGGTTTGGCCGTGATGGCCACAAGTCCGATTCCGATTGGCATAAGAAACCTATCCCACATAGAATGCTTAGAACCAATTTGAGCCATCAAGCTGGCTCCGATTCTAAGGAATTATTCCGTTCGTAGAGAAGCCCTTACAATAACAAAAAATAGAAATAATNAAAAGTATATTTACTTTAAAAATTAGATGTTTTCCATATTGTTTTCTTTTTTCTCACCACTTTTTCCATAATGTTGACCCAACAATGACAATAGAGCAACAATGACGGAGACCAGAAGCAGCAATAACTGATTCATGTTATCCCAACAACCACGATGACCCAATGATGATGGTTTGATACTTTGGTGATCTGACATTAATGCTCAAGTACATCAGTAGCTCGATGACAGTGGTCCAACACATCGGCAACTCAATCGAGGTTTAAAAAGTCGAACCAACCGGTTTGGCCGTGATGGCCACAAGTCTGATTTCGATTGGCATGAGAAACCTATCTCACATAGAATGCTTAGAACCAATTTGAGCAATCAAGCTGGCTCCGGTTCTAAGGAATTATTCCGTTCGTAGAGAAGCTCTTACAATAACAAAAAATAGAAATAAGAAACATAAAAATTGGTTCATTTTGGGTGTTTTGAGGACAATTTAGCATAACATATGTTAAAAGCAATTTTAATTGAATAATCTTTTTTTAAAAAATTCTATTAATTTAAGTGTTTACATCCTTGCTTCAGTTTTTAACTTTGAGGACCTTTGTAATAATACAATGACGACCAACTTTTTTAAGTCTAAATGTGGATGGGGTTAAGAGGAGAAGTTTGAAAGTTGTAATCCACTACATATACTATGACATTATTACACCATTTAAGGNACTTTGAGGACCTTTGTAATAATACAATGACGACCAACTTTTTTAAGTCTAAATGTGGATGGGGTTAAGAGGCGAAGTTTGAAAGTTGTAATCCACTACATATACTATGACATTATTACACCATTTAAGCTATCTTTAATGTTTTTAATATTTCTGACATCACCCGGTTCAACCAACTAGTTCAACATCCGGTTCAACCTTTGGACCTTGAACCTCCCACTTTACTGGTTCTATGTCTGTTAAGGTTTTCAAAATCTTGGGCTAAATGGAGGTGAGTCAAGGATGTAGCTCGACGATGATGGTCCAACCTAGTGTTCTTTGATGATGCTGATGCATCATGGCAGCAACCCGATGATGGTGCAACATAGTGGCTGCCTGATGATAGTGGCGATGACGATGGCGGTGATGTACCACAACAACGTTAGCTATTAAGCTTAGGTGATTCGACATAACAACAAAAACCCAATAATGGTGGCCCGACACGGTGATGGTGGTCTGGTGATAATGGTATGACATTATGGCTACGAACATTAATGCTCCAGTACAGCGACACCCCAATGATGGTGTAGCATAGTGGTAGCCCGATGATAATGCATTGACTATATGATGACTTGCCATTAGTGCTCCAGTAGCGACAACCCAATGACAGTGGACTAGCATGACATTGGCTTGATGGATGCCCATCATGCAACAACCCGACGACAATGGTCCAGCATAGTGGTGGTCTAATGAGAACAGTGCATCAACAATAGTGTAGCATAGTAGCGACCAGGTGATAATACCTGAAGTTATTGCGACCCAACATTATTTTTCCAATACAGTGGCAACTTGACAACAATAGGCCATCATAATAGTGGCTTGATAGTGGTGTGTCATGGCAACATACCAACTTTAATGGTTCATTATAGTGGTGGTTCAATGTCATTAGTGCATCATGACAGTAGCTCGACAATGTTGCAGCACAATGACAACAACAATTCAACTATAATGTTTTTGGTACTATGGTGACGACCCGACAATATTGGTCATGTGAATACGACGATTCGATGATGATGGCAAACCAACATAAATTTTTTGACAATGATAGCTGTGGTGCCAGTCGGACACAGGCGACGACCTGAAAAAATTAGTCTAAGCACCTATGATGATTCAGTGGTAGCAAAAGTGTGCCATAATAACAGAGGCAGCTGGTCGACGGTGTTTGATGGCAGTAGTTGGATGACAATGATGCGAAATGGGGGATGTTGACGATAGTGCTTAACTTTGTGGAGGCGGCCGGGTGATAGTGTATGGCATGGTTGCAACCTGATGATGGAGTTAAGACGTGGTGGCAGCTAAGTGATATTGTCCAGCATCAACCCGACGATGGTGCTGCTGCATGAGGACAACCCATTGACAGTGTTCAACTAAACAATGGTGGCTCAACAACAGTGGAAAAATGTTGTGGTTGATAAGGGAAGGTAGTCTAACAACAGTGATGACCATGAGATAATGACCCGACAAAGATGATAGTGGTCTTGCGATGACAACGATAGCTATGATGTCGTCAAAGTAATGGCGGTCCAGTCATAACAAGTGTGGTCTTATGGCGTCAACTATGTGATAATGGTCTGGTGGTGACATCAGATGGGTAGACTAATCCTTCAATGGAGTTGGTTGAGGCATCAATGCCTTTTGTTAGATGAAGATAATAAAATGATTGTAGTGGGATCCATTGACATTGGCTGGGTGATAATGGTTTGGGGGTGATGGTATGCCGCAAGTGCAGCAGTGGCTCAATGATAATAATCTGACACTATAGTGACCTGATAATAATGCTTCTGCATAACAACGGCGCAACAATAGTAGTCTTGTGATGATGGTTGTGGTTGAGTGATGATGATCAAGTGACAGTGGTGGTGTTAAGAGGCCGATATTGACGTGAATTATGCTCAGGATGTTTGCATGTACTTATTCTCTAATTGACGCTCAAGTCGCTAGTTTGAAGGTTATGGAGGAAGATTGAGGCTCCTCTACAGCTCAAACTTCTTCCATTGTGAGGCCTGACTAACATCATCACGCTTTTTCTTTTGCTTGTCCCATAATCGATCAAATTGTTTCTTATGTGCATTAATGACATTATTTTCAGCAATTTGTGCTTCAACACAGTTAATCAGATCAATACGAGAGTGGATTGTCTCCCACTTTAAGGATGAGTGGAAGGATTTGGGCGAACCCCTCTAAGAAAAACTCTTCTCAGTAAGTTAGTATCCATTCATAGAATCATCAGAAGTATTCCTTAAATAATTCTCTCATTTTGATAAATTATTGAAAGATGAGATGATTCTTTGAAAATCCTTCTGTTTACTATGAATTTCTCCACAAAGAGTCTGATAAGTTCATTGAAGGTGTGGAGAGTCCATCCTAGGAGGGAGTGGAACCACATGTGATCCTGACATTTGAGAGTGACATAAAATACTTGACTAAGAAGCATATCAAAAGCCTATTGGATGTGTATGATGATTTGATAATGATAGATTTGTTCGTATGAATCATATACCCTGTCGTAAGAGTTAATAAGGCGTGGCTTAACCAAGNGGAGAGTGACTAGCTCCCATATTTTATTTTTCTCGATCATCTTTATTTCTTCTTCCATAACTTTTCTCCAAATTTCTTGCTTTGAGACTTCTTTGAAATGTTCTGGCTCCGTGATTATCAATTTACCATGCTTATAAATTGCTTCTAGAGATTTTGTTCTTTTTTGGTGGTGATTCTAGAGATGAATGTGCAGCTTGATTTGGCTATTGTATGGTACTTTTGTTGATGATCATGGTTAATTATTAACTCCAACTTGTTGATGTGTTATTGGTGGCATGTTGACACTTCTTTCAACTCTTTTTGTCTTCTGGTTGTAAGCAACATCTTCATCAAATTTCACATCTCATCTAATGATAAACTTCTTTGTTTTTAAGCTATAGACACAATAGCCATTAGATTGAGTATTATAGCCTACAGGAAGTTCCCTTTTTTTTTTTCTTTTTGTCTAATTTACACCTCTTTTTCTTGTGGAATGTGAACATAACAAAAATAACTGAAAACTCTTGGATGTTTTGTAGATGCCATTCCTCCATTCAATGTATCAATTGGTGTTTTGTCTTCCAATGCTTTAATTGGATGTATACTTAGTAGACAGATTACTGTATTTTTGGAAGGCCCATAATCATAAACATTTTATGGCTATTTCTATTATAGTTTTTTTTTTTCTTTTTTTTTCCAGACTCCATTTTGCTTTGGTTCATATTGAACTATGAGTTGTCGCTCAACTCCTTCACAAAACTTTTTGAAGTTATTGGAGTTATATTCTTTACCTCAATTACTTCTTAGTGTCTTCAAGTTGTAGTCATTTTGTTTTTCAACAAAAGTTTTAATTTTTTTTAAATCTTATATACTTGTGATAGTTCTCGCAAGAAATAGACCAATGTTATTCTTGTCTAGTCATCAATGAAAATGATAAAATATTTATTTTGCTCTAGTGATGGAGTATGCATTGGTCCACATATGTAAATGCGAATAAGTTCTAATGGTTCCGTAGCTCTCCACGCTTTGCTTGATAGACATGGTTGTTGATGTTGTTTAGAGAGCAAATATCCTTCACAGACATCTTGATTTACGTTATTGCAGGGAGCTCCCTTATCATGTCTTTTTGATGAAGAATCTTCAACCCATAGAAGTTGAAAGTGTCTCAGTCATTGGTGCCATAGCCATGACTCATTTAATTGTCTTCATTGCCATATTATATAAGCACATATTTTCTTTCATCTCGATCTTTGCAATTTTATGGGATTTATGTTGCTTATCATATATTATGCAAGCATTTCTCTTAAAAGTCAAATAGTATCATTTTTCAATTATCACGCTGATTATATTTGATCTATGTTTGGGACTAATATTACATCATTGATATATGCCTTTCCTTTTCTCGTGTTAATGGCTCTAGTGCCTATTTTTGTTGCCTCTATGAAATCACCATTTTCTATTTGACTTTTGTCTTGATTTTTTCAAAACAGTATGTATTTTTTTTTTTCATTTTTTGTCATGTGGTTAGTACAATCGTTATCTATATATCATGTGTGTTTCTCTTCTAGTACAACTTGACAAGCATATACGAGTTTTTTATATTCATCTTTCTCTTTAGAGAAATTAGCACTTTTTTAATCCACAAATATTTTGTGTGTCCAAATTTCTTACAATTTTGGCCCTGCTATTTTTTTTAAACCAAAAACCTTTCTCTAAGTGCCTTTTTCTTTCGCGAATGTGGCATGAAGAATATTTGTCACATTCTCTTTTATTATTTTTAATTTTAAATTCTTGTGAATTTTTCCCACCTTTTGACTTATTAGATTGCAAATTTGTTTTAGATTGAAAAACATTTTTCATAATATTCTCACTCCACATTCATTTTGATAGATAAAAAATTTTAATTTTCTGCATTGAAAATTGAAAATAAGACAGATGAGCGGTTGAAGTCGTCAGTTTAGATAGTTTGAAATTGTACAATGCCTAACAAATAAACGAATGAAGCTCTTATACTGAATGTTGGAAATTTTGGAAGAGAACAGACAAAATTTTATTACCCAACTTTACTGAGTAGTTTTCAGCTTATATAACAACATAGTTATGCCTATTTTTAGACGTGAGAGATTAATCTATAAATTTCAAAACTTTTACATCTCTTTCTAAAAAAATATACTTGAGATTCTTCCTACTTAAATATTCTACAGTATTCTCATTTAATATAAACATTCTAGAATCTTCAACGTAAATTTAGATGAAATATAATCTAAAATATTGGAAAAATAAGCATCAATCTTATCCTATATGTTTATATAAGATTGATTTTTTTCTTTTGAATGTTTTTATTTGACTTTGCCTGTTCAGTAAATGGATTAGATTTTCAAACCATTTAGAATTAATTACCGCCTTTTTATTATTAATATTTCTGTTTTTATGCAGCCGAAGCAGATCAATGAGATCAAGGATTTCCTTCTCACAGCTAGAAGAAAGGATGCTCGTTCTGTGAAGATCAAGAGAAGCAAGGGTGTTGTGAAGTTCAAGGTCAGGTGCTCGAGGTATCTTTACACTCTCTCTGTGTTTGACTCGGAGAAGGCTGATAAGCTCAAGCAATCTCTTCCTCCAGGTAATTTCTAGCGATAGTTTTTTTTTTGGGGGGCATTACATATCACATATTTTTTATGTATTTGCATATCTAACACCTTAACTTTCATATTTACATGCAATCCACTCAAACTTTTAACATTACATCAAAGAGTCCACAGTCACTATTTTTCTTAAAAGTGTAATACATGTTTTCATGCATATGGTTATTGCTATCATTGTGTTTTACGATAGTTTTTTACATTTGTCTATTCCACTTTTATGAATTGTTTGAAAAAATAAAAATTTTTGTTAATTGCTTAATTGTGAATTAATATTCTATTAGGTAGATTCAAATGATATCCTATTATTTTATGCTTTTTACATGTGCCATCCATCCATATATTCCTTACTATAAAACTTCTTCATGCAATGCATTAAAGAAAAATATTATTATTATTATTATGGTGTAATTCCAGAAAATATATGCTATATAAGAATTAAAAAGGAGTGCATTATTTAATTTGTATTTTGTGACTATCTTTTTCTTACAAATAATTTATGAATATGCAGAATCTGATTTAAAGTAATACGTGTTTATGCCTTGAGATAATCATTTTTAGAAGATTATATAAATTTAAATATAGCCACTAAATGTGATTTAATATAAAATTAAATTTAAGACTTAGTTTTATAACTTAAATATTTAATAAAAAAAATTAAAATAATAATATTTGGAATTAGATTAGTACGTGCTTTTATTCTTATTGTTAGTTTAAAATTTTCATCCATTGTATGAAATTATTTTTATTATTAATTTTTGCCATATTTATACCTTATAATAAATGTTGATATTTAAAAAATAATAATTCAACAACTAAAAGACGAAATAGTTTTCAAAACCATGTTTATATTATGAAAATATTGTCCCATTAATCCACCTGTAACCTGTGATATGCTCTTTGCTCTTTCATTTCAACTCCTGGCTCCACCATGTATTCTGTAGCGCCTTTTTCTTTTCTGAAAGCTATGTTGTTTCTCTACCTTGTCACCGCTCCTGTTGGCATCAGGGTAGAACATCATCCACTCCTTTTAATTTTTTGGGTTAGGTTCGGGTTCATATGCTAACGTGAAGTTGACCCGGCAAATCAAATTGACTCGTTAGGTCAATCGGGTGAAGGTGGGTTGGGTTCGGGTTTGACTTTCTAACTTGTTTCATATTTTGGTCTGTCCAATTCTGTGTCGTATCTGAATTAACCTTCGATCTTGATACTACACTCCCGGTGTAAACAGTTGAGTCATGAGTGGCTCAAACTCGAGGTCAATTGAATGAGTTTGATTCGACTCATTCAAAAACTTTTAAAATTAAAAAAAAAAGAAATTAGATGGTAAAAACTGTAAAGGATCTGCCAACTCAATTTTGGCTCATGAGATCGTCGAAATATGCTCACCAACCGTTTGTCAAGCTGAGCCCAAGCTTACCCGGCTTAGTTACACCTAATTAATGAGAGATTATTCCATCAGGACATCAGACACAAATTTGAGTCCGGAGTCCAGGCAAGTGCGCCCTACTGCAATACATTGGTTGGATATGTTTTTTAGAGGGGTGTGGCTCACTTGCAACATGATACATGTTTACTGGACTCCAGACACAAATTTTACTTCCGGTGTCCCCGTGGAATATGTTTTCTTAATTAACTAGGTTGGGAATATCTTTTTGGGTGTTATATTTTACATGAAGTCTTGCCACCAAAACTTTACTTTTTGCATTTTTATGCATCCAATCTTCCATATCACATCAAGAGTCACTATTTTAACTTTTTAAAAACTGAAATACGCCTTTTTCATGCATAGGTAGGGCAGCATGATGAGAGGGGATGATAATAACTGTAAAAATTGAAGTTTCAAGTTTTAGATATACAAATAGATAATAATTTATTGGTATATGTAAATGTTCATTGTCCTTTTTCTTAGATTTTATTTTGTGAGTTCAGAGAACCACAGATTATTATATAGTTTTATTATTCATGCCAAATAAACATTTTATGATTTTAATTCTCTTATTTTACTCAGGTTTGAGCGTGCAGGATCTGTAATGATGAGAGGGGATGATGATGTCTTTGGTTTATTGTAGTTTACATCTGTTGAATCATTCCTCATCTGTCAGAAATATTGGAGTTCGGTTTGGTTTGGCTTGTTTTCATGTCATGCTTCCTCTTGAATTGAGTTGTAAGACTAAAACCTGTATCTCTTATTTTTTCCAGTCCTGTTGAAATTATAAATTACAATTCTACCGTGTTACTTAACTGACATAATATATTTTTTTTTCTGATTTAGGGATTGATTGGTAAATCAATGCATGCTCCAAATTTTTTCACTTTAATTGCACTCTAAGATGGCTTGATTTAATCTTTTAAGTGATATGCATTAGTAAAAAGTCATTTAAATTTTACTTCTGATTGGTTTTTGTTTAGTTTACTTTTAATTTGATTTTTTATTGTGAATTGATATTGATTGATTTGATGTTTTTGAATTATGAAGGAACATGTATGATTGAAGTGTTCCATGTAAGTATGCTTGATGAATAATGGAAGCATTTAAGAGTAAGGAGTGAGCAAACTTGTTAATTTATAATCTATAATTTCCTTCTGTTATAAGTTTTGGCTGCATTGGAGTTCAAAATATCTTTGGAGTGGATCTGGTATGGCCAAATGCTTTGTTCAACTCATATTATACTCAGATATTTTGATTAGAATAACATTAAAATATAAGATATGTTTTTTGAACTTTTGTAGAAAAGTATTTGATGATGTGTTTGACGAGTGTTAGAGAATTCATGACTTTAAAGTAATAAATTGTCGTTGGTGTTGAACGTGTAATCAACGCACATTCAGGCGATAAAAATGAATGGTTGAAATATTGAATTTTTTTTTTTTGGTATAAAATTAGAAAAGAAATGTTTCATTATGAGTTGGTAATTAAATGCACAAGTAGTTAACTCACATACAAAAAATGGCTACATAGTTTATTCAGTTACGATGGTTTTATGCGGAAAAATTCATTTCCCCATGATAAGGAGCGATTGCAATTGAGAGAAGTAGTTGGAGCTTCGACGCATAGACTTTGAGATTGACATGTTCAGGATGATACATTTCTTTGCAGGATGCTTCTTGCGTCGGTTGTTGTTTTGCACGGACGTAAGTCTTGACTTCACACACAGATTCATTGTAAGGAGTAGAGGTGGCAGGCAGGTGGTATTTGACAGTGGCTAATTGTAGGAGTAGGAGGTATTCAACGGACCTTCAGTGCAACAATGGTGTTGAACTTTAAGTCCTTCAAGCTTTAATCTTCTTTTGGTTCAAGATTTAGGCCCCCTCTCAAGACGGGACATGACCTTATTTATAGAGTTCATATTGCAAATAATGAATAAATCTAAACTAATGTGATCAAATGACTTGGGGAGGTTCTTTTGCTATGACAATGTTCTGTTAATATTTAAGTATATTAATAATGTCAAAATTGAATGATTTTATACTCGTTAGATTCATCTCGTAGAAATGTTTGATTTGACTATAAACTTGTCATATTTGAAATATGTTTGACTTTATAGTTATGCAATGAAAACTTCCAAAAGTGATTCAACGTCTTAATCTTGGTCTGATTTGACTCGAATTTGACCAATTTTGGTATCGTTGGATCTATTTAGCCGAGCCGGTCTATTTGACTGTAAATTTGTTAAAATCATAATTTTGGATGGTTTTTGATCGAAGTTGATCATTTCTTGCTCAAGAATTGCCTTATATTCATGCAATGTCTTGAGATTTGTGTCAAATGATGAAAATTTATTGATGTCGTATCAGTGATGAATGTATTTAATATTTGGGGTATTTACGTACATACTGCCCAATTCTTTTGTATTTACATGTCTAACACCTGAACTTTATTTTTTTTTTACATCCACAGCCCTCAAATATTTTATATCAAATCAAAAATGTAACTTTGGGGCATTTACATAAATGCTATTTAAATTTTTGGATTAAAAAATACTTATTATTGACCTATTTGATTCAATTTTAATCTCTCAGTTTCAAACTAACAAAAGTGGTATAAAAATGATTACTTGATGGAGATTGGGTGATATCCATGTTATATTATCTTGCTGAGATGGCCCTTTGTGTATGGCATTATAACAACTAGAGATATAGATACATAAGTTAATATTATTATATATTCATACGATTACCACTCAAATTTTTTTATTTGCTTGCATCACTCAAGTCTCTAAATATTATCCAAAATGCCACTATTATTAACTTATCTAAGATGAAGGGAAATTCATGTAGGTAAGACACAATTCTTATGAATTTGCATGGTTTTATAGTACCTTGGTGCTATAAAATCATGCATATAAAAAAAGGTGTATTTGACTTTTTAAAAATTAGTAAAAGTTATATTTTTTATTTGATATTAAATATTTGAGTGATCTTGATGTAAATATTAAAGTTTATGAATATTAAGGTTTAAGGGTTAGATGTGTAAATGTATAAGAATTGTGGAGTATGTATGTAATGGTCTTTAAAACCAAAAACATATTTTTATTTATATACTAATGTGATTTAAACAATAAAATAGTATTGATGCATGTCCGAAGTTCCGCGGAGACATAATGATTTGTTAGCATCATAGCGTTACATAAAAATCCAGCTTAAACTCAAGTAATTAAAGAGAAGTAAATAGGATGAGACATCTTGATTTCTATGTGAAAAACACCAGAAATGGGAAAAAAAATCACGAGGTCTAACCCAGTTGAAATAATCCACTATGAATGATGAGTGCACAAGTCCACTCTTCTCTTGAACAAGAGAATATGAAGTTGTAGGTTTGATCACTATAAATTCACAACAGTAGTTTATTGATAATTAGTGGTGTCTGGTGGCGGTGGAGCTCGACAGTGGCAATTCGACGTTGATGGAGCAGAATGACTGGGGTACGACAGTGGTGGAGCTAGACGACGACGGTTTGACAGTGGTGGAGCTCAATGGTGGCTATCTGATGGTGGTAGAGCTGGACCAACGTCCAGAGGTGGAGCTTGACCAGCGTTAGTTGGCGGTAGAGCTTGAATGATGGTCTGACAATGGTGGAGCTTGATGGCGGTGGTCCATAGGTGGTGGAATTCAACAATGGATGTCTGACGGTGGTGGAGTTAGACCTTCTGTTCAGTGACGATGGAACTCGACGTCGGTGGTCTGGTGGTGATGGAGCTTGACAATTATGAGTCGATGGTGGTGGAGGTTGAACGGTGGCATAACTTAATGATTACAGTCTGATAATGGTGGAACTCGACGACGGTTCAACCATGATGGAGTTTGATCGACGGTCTGGCAATAGTGGAGCTCTACGACGACCATCTGGCGGTGGTGGAACTTGACCAAGATGGTTCGGTGGCGGTGGAGCTCGATGACACCTGTTAGACGGTGGTGGAGGGTGACGAAGACGACCTGGACACTGGTGATCCAATAGTGGTAGTGCTCAATGATGGTAGCTGGGGTGTACGGGGTGGGCAGTGTACTTGCAGAGTGCGCAAAGCACGCATGATGCACGTAGCTCGCGGGTAAGCCAATTACACACGAGCACGCTTGTTCGTGTGCATGCTCACCATGGGGCTAGGTTTTGGAAAGTATTGATATTTTATGTTTTTTTTAAAGATTTTTTTTTTCCTTTTTTGGCTATTTTTAAAGGAAAATCATATATGGATTTAAACTTCAAGATATTACACCAACAAATAGGATTTTTCCTCTTTGATCTTAAAAAGAAAAAGTATATTTACTTTAAAAATTAGATGTTTTCCATATTGTTTTCTTTTTTCTCACCACTTTTTCCATAATGTTGACCCAACAATGACAATAGAGCAACAATGACGGAGACCAGAAGCAGCAATAACTGATTCATGTTATCCCAACAACCACGATGACCCAATGATGATGGTTTGATACTTTGGTGATCTGACATTAATGCTCAAGTACATCAGTAGCTCGATGACAGTGGTCCAACACATCGGCAACTCAATCGAGGTTTAAAAAGTCGAACCAACCGGTTTGGCCGTGATGGCCACAAGTCTGATTTCGATTGGCATGAGAAACCTATCTCACATAGAATGCTTAGAACCAATTTGAGCAATCAAGCTGGCTCCGGTTCTAAGGAATTATTCCGTTCGTAGAGAAGCTCTTACAATAACAAAAAATAGAAATAAGAAACATAAAAATTGGTTCATTTTGGGTGTTTTGAGGACAATTTAGCATAACATATGTTAAAAGCAATTTTAATTGAATAATCTTTTTTTAAAAAATTCTATTAATTTAAGTGTTTACATCCTTGCTTCAGTTTTTAACTTTGAGGACCTTTGTAATAATACAATGACGACCAACTTTTTTAAGTCTAAATGTGGATGGGGTTAAGAGGAGAAGTTTGAAAGTTGTAATCCACTACATATACTATGACATTATTACACCATTTAAGGTATCTTTAATGTTTTTAATATTTCTGACATCACCCGGTTCAACCAACTAGTTCAACATCCGGTTCAACCTTTGGACCTTGAACCTCCCACTTTACTGGTTCTATGTCTGTTAAGGTTTTCAAAATCTTGGGCTAAATGGAGGTGAGTCAAGGATGTAGCTCGACGATAATGGTCCAACCTAGTGTTCTTTGATGATGCTGATGCATCATGGCAGCAACCCGATGATGGTGCAACATAGTGGCTGCCTGATGATAGTGGGGATGACGATGGCGATGATGTACCACAACAACGTTGGCTATTAAGCTTAGGTGATTCGACATAACAACAAAAACCCAATAATGGTGGCCCGACACGGTGATGGTGGTCTGGTGATAATGGTATGACATTATGGCTACGAACATTAATGCTCCAGTACAGCGACACCCCAATGATGGTGTAGCATAGTGGTAGCCTGATGATAATGCATTGACTATATGATGACTTGCCATTAGTGCTCCAGTAGCGACAACCCAATGACAGTGGCCTAGCATGACATTGGCTTGATGGATGCCCATCATGCAACAACCCGACGACAATGGTCCAGCATAGTGGTGGTCTAATGAGAACAGTGCATCAACAATAGTGTAGCATAGTAGCGACCAGGTGATAATACCTGAAGTTATTGCGACCCAACATTATTTTTCCAATACAGTGGCAACTTGACAACAATAGACCATCACAATAGTGGCTTGATAGTGGTGTGTCATGGCAACATCCCAACATTAATGGTTCATTATAGTGGTGGTTCAATGTCATTAGTGCATCATGGCAGTAGCTCGACAATGTTGCAACACAATGACAACAACAATTCAACTATAATGTTTTTGGTACTATGGTGACGACCCGACAATAGTGGTCATGTGAATACGACGATTCGATGATGATGGCAAACCAACATAAATAATTTGACAATGATAGCTGTGGTGCCAGTCGAACGCTGGCGACGACCTAAAAAAATTAGTCTAAGCACCCATGATGATTCAGTGGTAGCAAAAGTGTGCCATAATAACAGAGGCAGCTGGTCGACAGTGTTTGATGGCAGTAGCTGGATGACAATGATGCGAAATGGGGGATGTTGACGATAGTGCTTAACTTTGTGGAGGCGGCCGGGTGATAGTGTATGGCATGGTTGCAACCTGGTGATGGAGTTAAGACGTAACGACAGCTAAGTGATATTGTCCAGCATCAACCCGACGATGGTGCTGCTACATGAGGACAACCCATTGACAGTGTTCAACTTAACAATGGTGGCTCAACACCAGTGGAAAAATGTTGTGGTTGATAAGGGAAGGTAGTCTAACAACAGTGATGACCATGAGATAATGACCCGACAAAGATGATGGTGGTCTTGCGATGACAACGATAGCTATGATGTCGTCAAAGTAGTGGCGGTCCAGTCATAACAAGTGTGGTCTTATGGCATCAACTATGTGATAATGGTCTGGTGGTGACATCAGCTGGGTAGACTAATCCTTCAATGAAGTTGGTTGAGGCATCAATGCCTTTTGTTAGATGAAGATAATAAAATGATTGTAGTGGGATCCATTGACATTGGCTGGGTGATAATGGTTTGGGGGTGATGGTATGCCGCAAGTGCAACAGTGGCTCAATGATAATAATCTGACACTATAGTGACCTGATAATAGTGCTTCTGCATAACAACGGTNATGATTGTAGTGGGATCCATTGACATTGGCTGGGTGATAATGGTTTGGGGGTGATGGTATGCCGCAAGTGCAGCAGTGGCTCAATGATAATAATCTGACACTATAGTGACCTGATAATAATGCTTCTGCATAACAACGGCGCAACAATAGTAGTCTTGTGATGATGGTTGTGGTTGAGTGATGATGATCAAGTGACAGTGGTGGTGTTAAGAGGCCGATATTGACGTGAATTATGCTCAGGATGTTTGCATGTACTTATTCTCTAATTGACGCTCAAGTCGCTAGTTTGAAGGTTATGGAGGAAGATTGAGGCTCCTCTACAGCTCAAACTTCTTCCATTGTGAGGCCTGACTAACATCATCACGCTTTTTCTTTTGCTTGTCCCATAATCGATCAAATTGTTTCTTATGTGCATTAATGACATTATTTTCAGCAATTTGTGCTTCAACACAGTTAATCAGATCAATACGAGAGTGGATTGTCTCCCACTTTAAGGATGAGTGGAAGGATTTGGGCGAACCCCTCTAAGAAAAACTCTTCTTANCACAACCCAGAGCTATCCCTTTGATCGGATGGTGTTATATGAGCACTTGTATGCCTTAATGATGCCAGAATTTCCAAACTCTCGATTTGATTATAAGCTTGTCAGATTTGGAATTTGACCATTTGATTATCCATCCAAATCCTCCAATTATGATTAAACGACTTGATATGGGCCTCATCGGACTCAGACCGAACAAATTTTGGCTTCATTGGGCCCGTTTTGTCAAGACAGTTAGTTTGACTATAAACTTGCTGGAATCAGGGCCCAGTATAATCTNCCTATTGGATGTGTATGATGATTTGATAATGATAGATTTGTTCGTATGAATCATATACCCTGTCGTAAGAGTCAATAAGGCGTGGCTTAACCAAGTATTTTTGTGAGCTTATCAGTCAGTCTAGCTTCACATAATGGGTGAGTGGAATTCACAGTAACGAGTAGATAAGTGTCATGACCTGTCAGAGGAGGAATCACACCATAACAGGGAAAATGCCTAATACAACTATTCTTGAGCAAGGGATTCTCAACAAATTATTGACCTTGTGGCAAGAGACCATGTTTGGCTATGTTGGCATTGATTGTCGACCCTCACATATGAGCTGAATAATCTCATGTTGAAACCCCTCCATTCTGCACACTTAGTCGTCTAAGGATGGGCCTATGGCTCCTTCACTAGCTGTATAACACCTTTCGTGGATGGAAGAAGCAGATGCTTCACATCCCTAGCTCCGTGATTGTCCCTAAGAGTGACAGGTGTTAGAATGGGATCTGTGTAGTTACAATTATTGCATCTATTGGCCATTTCATAAGTTTTATATGTTTTTTGATGGTGGGATTATCGTTCCCGNTGGAAGAAGCAGATGCTTCACATCCCTAGCTCCGTGATTGTCCCTAAGAGTGACAGGTGTTAGAATGGGATCCGTGTAGTTACAATTATTGCATCTATTGGCCATTTCATAAGTTTTATATGTTTTTGGATGGTGGGATTATCGTTCCCGCAGACGACACTAAACTATTGCTTGATAATAATTCAGGACTATAAAGTGATGCATTAATGTCTTAANCGCAGACGACACTAAACTATTGCTTGATAGTAATTCAGGACTATAAAGTGATGCATTAATGTCTTAGAGTTGCACGAAGATCCAACACACATATTGATGAAAATAAATTGATAGAGGAGACAACATGAGTTTTAATGTGAAAAATTCAACAGGGAAAAATCATTGTGTCTAGTTCAATTAAAATGATTCAACTATGTCAATGTAAGTTACAAGACTTTGTTGTCTCTTAACTGGCCAAGAGAAAGATTACACAAGTGATGTGACTTCCTTAAGGGGAGTGGCATAATACGTCAGTGAAATGGTCACGTCTTGAAGGCAGTGGTCTGACGACAGCTGTAGTGATGGTAGTTCGACGACAATGGAGCTTAACAGTGGAAATTTGCTAACGGTGGAACTCCATGTTGACAATACAACAACGGTGCAGCTTGAATGATAGTTTGAAGATGGTGGAGCTTGATGGAGGCGACTCGACAACGATTGAGTTTGACGGCAATGGTGGTGGAGTTGGACAAAGGTAGTCCAACAGTAATGGAGCTTGGTGGCTGTGGTGGAGCTGGATGATGGTAGTTCGATAGTGATGGAGCTTGATGGCGGTGGTGGTGGAGCTGGATGATGGTAGTTCGATAGTGGCGGTGGTGGTGGAGCTGGATGATGGTAGTTCGATAGTGACAGAGCTTGATGGTGGCGGTCCAATGACTATGCAGTGATAGTTGAGCTCAATAGCGGTGGTTCAACTCAATGGCAACAGTCAAATGGCGGTGGAGCTCGACAACAACAATTTAGTGGTGGTTCGATGGTGGTGAGCTCTTTTGCAATGGCNCGACAATACAACAACGGTGCAGCTTGAATGATAGTTTGAAGATGGTGGAGCTTGATGGAGGCGACTCGACAATGATTGAGTTTGACGACAATGGTGGTGGAGTTGGACAAAGGTAGTCCAACAGTAATGGAGCTTGGTGGCGGTGGTGGAGCTGGATGATGGTAGTTCGATAGTGATGGAGCTTGATGGCGGTGGTGGTGGAGCTGGATGATGGTAGTTTGATAGTGGCGGTGGTGGTGGAGTTGGATGATGGTAGTTCGATAGTGACAGAGCTTGATGGTGGCAGTCTAATGACTATGCAGTGATAGTTGAGCTCAATAGCGGTGGTTCAACTCAATGGCAACAATCAAATGGCGGTGGAGCTCGACAACAACAATTTAGTGGTGGTTTGATGGTGGTGAGCTCTTTTGCAATGGTCGAAATTTGATGGTTTGGCGACGATGACGACTCGATGGTGGTGATCTGACAGTGGCAATGGCTTGACCACAATGATCCAGCATTGGCCATGACTCCAAGATGGTGGNAGAAATGTCTCAACCGTAGATCATTGCTTGGAAGATGGGATCATGGGAGGGAACTAGATCATCGCCGGATTCTGAAAGATTTTATTTATGTTTTTTTTTTAGTGGGAGAAAATAGAAAGCTTAAAGATATTGGTTCTGTCAAAATTTGTTGAAGCACAATGAAGTCCTGGAGAGTTAATGCAGATTTAGCGTAGAATGAAGATCTTAGGGAAAGAGAAGAGGAGACTTGAATAGGAAGAAGCAGAGATCTTTAATAAAAAGATGATAGGTGTCACACTTCAGGTTCGTAAGACAGTATACTTCCACAAAATTGGATATGATGAAAGTATATAAGCTTATTTTGTATTTACAAAAAAAAAAAAATCATATATAAATAATAAAAATAATAAGACTAAGAAGTGAAAGTAAATTTTATTTCATTTCATAAATAAGAATTAATCATTGATACAATTGAAAGAATTATATGAAACTTACTTAGTAACTTAGAAATGATAAATGAATAAATAGCCAGTCAAACTAAAAAAATTATAATTTTGGTTAATATATAAATTTAAAATATCGAAACCGTCCGATGATAAAAGATTTGCTTATGCGGTGAGGGTCTACAAAATACATGACATTAGAACATGCAACATAAATAACAAAATGAATGATTTTACTATATGTATAGACATGATAATCCATGTCATTTAATGATCGAAACTACAATGATATTGTAGTAATAAAAGTGTGTCATATATTCAAATAATCTTGAGCACAATTATGCTTATGATCGCGAGTATGAGTGATTTTAACAATATACTTCTATGTTGATATCTATATATCATAATATCAGGTATACCTACACATGGCCATACACAACTTTTCAACCATTAATCTCTAACTGCTAGTGTTAAAATACAAAAGTGCAATCATATGTTTAGAACCCTTGAAATGAGAAAAAGTGGACATCAATCATATGAAGATCATATGATTTTCTCAAGTACCCGTTGATCCAGCTAATTATCGTGAATAATAGTTTAATTTCAACATAGCATTCTTATAGTAATGTGCATATTTCACACATTAAAAGCAATTTATGATCGCCATACCATTATCAGTATGACCAACTCTATTAACATATCAAACATGAATTACATAAATAAAACCTATTGCATTTAACAAAGAAAACATATAGAAATAATAAGCATTAGAACTGCAAAAAAATAATTGAATAAATAGGAATATGTGCAACAACTAAATAATGTTAAATTATTCATGCAATTCATTATGAATATTAACAAAAAGATCGGCGTTCATATATATAACAACTACCTAAATTTCAATGATAGTACTAAAAATTCTATAAATTATTTTAAAAACTTAATACAAAGAGCAACATAGTGACATTAACAAAGAAAATTGTATATTTATCTATTTATAAATAATAGTTTTTAATCTTGAGGCAAGTGGTGCAAAAATTCTAAGCTTATTTCAGTCTCAACTACAAGTTTTAGCGAACTTGATTTGAAGATCCTATGTAATATAGCCACTCAATATTTACAAGCATACATCTTGAGATATTAAAACTAACAATTTACTAAAATAGGCACAACTCGAACGATTCAAGCCACCCTANATAAAGAAAATTGTATATTTATCTATTTATAAATAATAGTTTTTAATCTTGAGGCAAGTGGTGCAAAAATTCAAGCTTAGTTCAGTCTCAACTACAAGTTTTAGTGAACTTGATTTGAAAATCCTATGTAATATAGCCACTCAATATTTACAAGCATACATCTTGAGATACTAAAACTAACAATTTACTAAAATAGGCACAACTCGAACGATTCAAGCCACCCTTTAATCAATCTAAATTAATTATCGTTATTACAAAAATTTAATCATTCATATGAGCTAAATCATATTTAATCCTTGTTTATTTTTTGTGCAATATGAGGCGCGCCTTGAGGCCTGCATTGTTGCTTCGATGCTTTTTACAAAAAAAAAAGTTGCAATGAGGCTTATGGCTCATTGTCCCAAGGTGAGGCCTTCCACTTCACTCAGGCTAAGGATCACCTCAAGGCATGCCTCACCTCTAAAAACACCTCTAACTTTTGTGGCTATATATAATTTTTTTTAAAAAAATTTNAAAAAAAAAGTTGCAATGAGGCTTATGGCTCATTGTCCCAAGGTGAGGCCTTCCACTTCACTCAGGCTAAGGCACACCTCAAGGCACGCCTCACCTCTAAAAACACCTCTAACTTTTGTGGCTATATATAATTTTTTTAAAAAAAATGAAAAGGAATATTATTATACCTCATTTATTATCATTCACATATCACGCACTAAATAATGAGAAATAATAGAAAAAAATCATTCATGAAAATTTATATTGTTGAAATTTTAATTATCAACATAGTTATTATTTTAATTAATATTTTTATTGATAATTATTTACTTAGAAATTAAAAATAACTAGGTTTAAAGATAATAAGAAATGGGAGAATATAGATATGACTAAAGCTAAAACGTGAGATAAACAATTAATTATATTGATGATTCTGATAAAAATAAATTGGGTGATGAGAGTAATAAGGACTTTAAAAAAAAAATTCAAGTGCTCATGGTTTGTTATATTCTTTTTTAAATGGGGGTTAGTGTGAGTGAGAGGGAAAGTGTAATGGTAAATTTATTTTAATTATTATATTTTGATATTTTAGTATTTTATTTTATTATCTTATGTTACTTTGATAGTTTAATGTTTGTATCACTCATTTAATGTTAAGATGTTAACCTGCTATTTCAAATTTTATGTAATTAATTATTTTTTACTTAATTAGAATGTTGTTATATTACCTTTTAATGTTTTAATAAGTTAGAATATTAATGTATTATCTCATACTTCACACTTTATATAAGTTATGCAATATTTATTAATTTGCACAATTTTTTAAATTTGAAACTTACATCTCAAAATACCTTGAGGCTTATGCCACACATTATGAGTGTCTTAATAGCCAAATGTGCCATTTTAAACATTAATACCTATTGAAATATAAGAAAAGAATGAACGAAGAAAAATGTATTATCGACAAATTTCTGATGTTTGACAATGGCTACTTAGCAAGTTATTATGGAGAAGGTGCTAGTTTCGAGAGTGCTACAACAAGAAAAAAATATTTAAGAAATAAACATAAGAAAATGTTGGAGTGTTCGAATTTGAGGAGGATCAGAAAATACGGAGGGCAGTTGTTGGCTAACTCAAGAACAAAAGAGGAAGGTGCCTGTTGCACTTGCAGCTTGAGCACGAAATTCAAAGTGGCGAGCAGAGACTCGGTTTCTATTAACTGTGAAGGAAAATGAATGAGGAAGGAGGTGAGAGGGGGCTTTGATAGCTACTAGGGAAAGAGTGCATGCAACTTATCTCGGTGAGGGCTGGCATTGGCTTGGGAGGGGACTACAATGCCCTAAGCTTGGTTTACATGTGAGGGAAGTAGATGCAACATGATGATCACGTGATTTGAGCTATCGGGGATGACAAAGGTGATGTCAAGTGGCTTACATCAGAGAGGGGTGAGGGCTGCTACGGTATGAGTTTTAGGAGACTAGTTTAGGTTTGGTTTATTGCAATTGTAATGTTGTAATGCAAGGGAAGAAAATTGTAATTATTAATCTATGTTTAGCTAATGATTAGTGGTTAGTGTGTAATTGATGGTTGAATGAGTGTTCTTATTTTCTATAAATACTTTCAATTAGAGAAGAATATGGAAGAATTTAATAGAAATAATCTCTTTTTTTATTCATTTTATCTTCTGTTTGTGGAGTTGTAGACATTCTTTAGCTTAATTATTCTTCCCCTCTCTATTTCTTATTCTATAATCCTCCTTTCCCACAACTTTTTTGCTTTTTTTTTTTTCATTTTAGGCACGTTACTATACATCAAAAAGGTGTTTGCACGNTTTATTTTTTGTGCAATATGAGGCGCGCCTTGAGGCCTGCATTGTTGCTTCGATGCTTTTTACAAAAAAAAAGTTGCAATGAGGCTTATGGCTCATTGTCCCAAGGTGAGACCTTCCACTTCACTCAGGCTAAGGCACACCTCAAGGCACGCCTCACCTCTTAAAACACCTCTAACTTTTGTGGCTATATATAATTTTTTTTTTTTAAATTAAAAGGAATATTATTATACCTCATTTATTATCATTCACATATCACACACTAAATAATGAGAAATAAAAGAAAATTTATTCATGAAAATTTATATTGTTGAAATTTTAATTATCAACATAGTTATTATTTAATTAATATTTTTATTGATAATTATTTACTTAGAAATTAAAAATGACTAGGTTTAAAGATAATAAGAAATGGGAGAATATAGATACGACTAAAGCTATGACGTGAGATAAACAATTCATTATATTGATGATTTTGATAAAAATAAATTGGGTGATGAGAGTAATAGGGACTTTAAAATTAAAAATTCAAGTGCTCATGGTTTGCTATATTCTTTTTTAAATGGGGGTAGTGTGAGTGAGAGGGAAAGTGTAATGGTAAACTTATTTTAATTATTATATTTTGATATTTTAGTATTTTATTTTAATATCTTAGGTTACTTTGATAGTTTAATGTTTGTATCACTCATTTAATGTTAAGATGTTAACCTGCTATTTCTAATTTTATTTAATTAATTATTTTTTACTTTAATTAGAATATTGTTATATTACATTTTAATGTTTTAATAAGTTAGAATATTAATGTATTATCTCATACTTCACACTTTATAAGTTATGCAATATTTATTAATTTGCACAATTTTTTAAATTTGAGACTTACATCTCAAAATACCTTGAGGCTTATGCCACACATTACGAATGTCTTAATAGCCAAATGTGCCATTTTAAACATTGATACCTATTGAAATATAAGAAAAGAATGAACGAAGAAAAATGTATTGCCGACAAATTTCCGATGTTTGACAATGGCAACTTAGCAAATTATTAAGGAGAAGGTGCTAGTTTTGAGAGTGCTACAACAAGGAAAAATTATTTAAGAAATAAATATAAGAAGATGTTGGAGTGTTCGAATTTGAGGAGGATAAGAAAATACGGAGGGGAGTTGTTGACTAACTCAAGAACAAAAGAGGAAGGTGCCTGCTGCACTTGCGGCTTGAGCACGAACTTCAAAGTGTCGAGCAGAGACTCGGTCTCTATTAACTGCGAAGGAAAATGAATGAGGAAGGAGGTGAGAGGGGGCTTTGATAGCTACTAGGGCATGCAACTTATCTCAATGAGGGTTGGCATTGGCTTGGGAGGGGACTACAATGCCCTAAGCTTGGTCTTCATATGAGGGAAGTAGTGCAACGTGATGATCGCTTGGGAGGGATCGCGTGATTTACGCTATCGGGGATGACAAAGGTGATGTCAAGTGGCTTAAATTAGAGAGGGGTGAGGGATGCTACGGCATGGGTTTTGGGAGACCAGTTTAGGTTTGGTTTATTATAATAGTAATGTTGTAATGCAAGGGAAGAAAATTGTATTTATTAATCTATGTTTAGCTAATGATTAGTGGTTAGTGTGTAATTGATGGTTGAATGAGTGTTCTTGTTTTCTATAAATATTTTCAATTAGAGAAGAATATGGAAGAATTTAATAGAAATAATCTCTTTTTTTATTCTTTTTATCTTCTGTTTGTGGAGTTGTAGACATTCTTGAGCTTAATTATCTTTCCCCACTCTATTTCTTATTCTATAATCCTCCTTTCCCACAACATTTTTGCTTTTTTTTTTCATTTTAGGCACGTTACTATACATCAAAAAGGTGTTTGCACTAATCTTATTGAGATCTAATAGTCCAAAAGGGAAGAATGTGATGGAGGCAGATCTCTTGCATAGAGATCATGAGACCCACCAAGCCGGCCGAGCCAAGCCAACCGAGTTAAAAAAGGACGTAAGAATGGTCGATTGGTATCAACCAAGCAACTCACTTGGAAGCTCACTAAGAGAATTTCCGCATCTCTAACCAAGAGAAAGTCGATTCAATTTAAATGTTTTTCTTGCAGAAGAGCCGACCCAATAGAAGGGCCAATTCCACATTGCATCTTCAACCATCCAACAGACCAAAAAACTTCTCGCTAGAAGTGGATTCTCTGAGCTAATGAGGTTCGATCGAGTGAGCCAAGCCTTCTGAGCTCTACCAAACAAGATAATCGACTGAGCGAGCCAAGCTGACCGAGTCCTACCGAAAAAGATAAATCGACCGTGCTGAGCCGACCAAGCTCATTCAGCTGAGCTGGGATAACTGAGCTAAAAATGACTAGATAATGAGTCATCATTTATAAAATACATAGTGTAATCCCTATCTAGATGGGTTAAAAATGTAATATCACTATTGTACTAAATTTTTATAAATAGGGGAAGCATTTATTGTAGAGAAGCTCTCTGGTTCCTTTCTCTACAAGATTTTACTGTTTACTTTAGAGATTATAACTCTACTCTCTCTACATTTTTACTCTCATCTCATGTTCTATTCTTTGAGTATGATTCATGGATAAATTTGAATTCAATATTCTAAAAAGTACGGTGAGCATGAATGTTGCTACAAATAAGAAGATAACCAAACCAAAAAGAAGAACGTCACAATAAGGAGACCGATAACAACATGGAGTGCACTCGGAGTTCGTAGTTCTACCAATCCAAGATCTGAATGATCAAATGTTAGAGATGATCAGAGGCATGCTGACTCAGAAGCAGGATCAACAACCCGACATAATGATCCGATGTTGAATGACAATAGAGTCCCTCCGACCTTGGACCGAGAGAACGATTCCTAACTGCTCGACAGAGCTAGGTCATAACCAATCTACCACATTCGCTTTGAGCATACCAAAGGGCGACACCAACTTGAAAATGCATTTTTTAGATAAATTCCTGAAGCCGAGCCACTGGGACGATTCAGGATTTCATATTCATGATCCTACAAAGGACGACTAGATTCAGCTGATCATATCATTTTATTTTTTGCTCGTTTAAATTCATATAAAATTTTCTAACCAAATGTATTTTCTCAGATCCTACCAATACTCAGAGAACTTGGTTGAGTTCAAACAAATGGTCATCTAATCTGGCCAACACTCATGGAACATAAGTCATCTAATATGAAATTTATTTTTTGCTCGTTTAAACTCTTTTTTTATTCTTTTTATCTTCTGTTTATGGATTTGTAGACATCCTTGATTTTAGTTATCCTTCCCCGCTCCATTTCTTATTCTACAATCCTCCTTCCCCACTACCTTTTTGTTTTTTTTCTTTTTATGAACATTACTATACATCAAAAAGGTTTTTTCACTAATCTTATTGAGATTTAATAGTCCAAAAGAGAAGAACGCGATGAAGGCAGATCTCCTGCATAGAGATCATGAGACTCACCAAGCCGGCCAATCCAAGCCAACCGAGTTAAAAACGAAAGTAAGATTTGGAATTCTGAATCCCTGTCGCCGCCCGGTTTTCCCCTATTATGGTTGAAGTAATATAGTCTCCGAGCTTGGAAGGGACCTTGTTGGGGAAGAGTTTAATCAACCCATGTTGAATAACTGATTGGTATCAGGCTATAGCCTGGCAGACTTCTCATATTCAGTCGACCCTCCTTTGTTAGGAAGCCCAGGCTTGACGAGAGCTTGATTAAAGGTTAAAGGAGGCTGGAGATTGAAAAAAGATGAGGCTGATGGGTTAGGCGATCTGAGCTGCTCACGAACATCAAAGAAGAAAATCGAGTCCTGAAGGAATAGATGGCGACGATGAAGATGCATGAAATAATTTTTGAAGAGCTTTCTTCTCACCCCTGCAGAGAAGTTCAAAGAAGTGCTCCTGTACAACGTCGGCCACATGACGAAGGTTGGGCTGGTTTCCTAGAGTGGACTGATATGGAGAAAATTTCCACGTTGGTGACCGACTCTGAGCATGAAGAGGAAGACAGAAGTAGCCCACTAAACCATCCATGAACGCTCTCCTAATAAAGCAGCCCATCTTATTGTTTGATTCAACATCTCATTCTCCCTAACTCAATAGTTATACAGGTCTTAGTCCCTCGCAGACGGTAGACCTCCGTTGTCACAACAACACCCAGCTCAGGTATGTATGTATATATATATATATATATATATATATATATATATATATATATGTGTGTGTGTGT
>JXCR01111276.1:12530-26536 GCA_002079205.1 Phalaenopsis hybrid cultivar | reverse complement strand
GCAATTTTGTAATTGTTCAATACAAGGCATAAGTGGGTTTTTGAATTTCTATGCCTCACCCCCCTGCAATTCCCGAATTGTTTAATCCATAGAATCTCTTGATCATTGGGTCGTTATATAAAATTGTAATTTTTCATTTTTACTTGTTGAGGTCTAATTTCTTAGCATCTTTTCTTGAAGATTGTCTCAGGAGATACTAGAGGGTGATTATATTATGGAAGATTTACATGCATAACCCTCAACTCCTATATATTTACATCTCTAACACAAACTTTAATTTTTATATACATGCCGCCTTTGCATAGGAATTGGGTGAGGGGGTGTGTATGTAAATGTCCCTAAAATTATTAAATATTTATTTCAACTCTTGTGGCGCAATTTTGTTTTTTGTAGTGATTTTACTAAGTCGTTGAATTGGTGGTGCCCGTTCCCTTTTATTTAATGCCTGCACTCCATCATGTGGATAATCCGTGGCANGGTATAGCATCCCTCAGCCATGTTTTAGTGGGGCATTTACATTTCTAATAGCTAGATTTTACTTTTTTCTGTGTCTCATAAAAAATAGTATTATTTTAACTTTTAAAATGTGAAGTACGCCTTTTCATGCATAGGTAAGGTGGTACATAGGTAAAATATGAAGTTTAATTGTTATATATGTAAATACATAGGAATTAAGTGATATGTATGCAAATCTTGCTTTAATTTTATTTTTGATGTTTATGTTTCCTAATTGAAACTTATTTGCTTTGGAGTATGATAGGGGTACCTTCCTCAATTCTTCAGAAATCCGTGGAAAAATCAAATGATTTTGACNGGTATGGCATCCCTCAGCCATGTTTTAGTGGGGCATTTACATTTCTAATAGCTAGATTTTACTTTTTTCTGTATCTCATAAAAAATAGTATTATTTTAACTTTTAAAATGTGAAGTACCCCTTTTCATGCATAGGTAAGGTGGTACATAGGTAAAATATGAAGTTTAATTGTTATATATGTAAATACATAGGAATTAAGTGATATGTATGCAAATCTTGCTTTAATTTTATTTTTGATGTTTATGTTTCCTAATTGAAATTTATTTGCTTTGGAGTATGATAGGGGTACCTTCCTCAGTTCTTCAGAAATCCGTGGAAAAATCAAATGATTTTGAGGGTGTTTTTGATAATCGCCAACATGGTCGAAGTGCCCTAAAACATAAAGAAATTTCTGTCATTCAAGATTTGATCCATGTTGCAGAGACCTGGAAGCAGGGGATGAATTCTCAGTCTTCTACTATTAGTCTGCTCAGAGAAATCCAACAGAGAGCTCAGTTGCTGTTGGTCANTTCTGTCATTCAAGATTTGATCCATGTTGCAGAGACCTGGAAGCAGGGGATGAATTCTCAGTCTTCTACTATGAGTCTGCTCAGAGAAATCCAACAGAGAGCTCAGTTGCTGTTGGTCAAAAGCTGAACTTAAAGGTAGGTCAGTTTAGGCAATTTTTTCACTGCTTTGATTTTTATAACAAGCAGTTCCATTGCTTTGCTTTCATTTTGGCAACTCTTGTGTGTACATTTTTCTTTTTTAAAAAAAGAGGCATTTACATACATACCATCCAATTTCTATGTATTTAAATATCTAACACATAAATTTTACTTTTTTACTTTTATACGACCCAAATCTTTCATATATCACATGAAAAAATGTCATTATTTTAACTTTTAAAAAGTGAAATACACATTTTCATGCATAGTTAAGGTGAGAAATATGGAAATTGAAGTTTAGGTGTTAGATTTGAACAAATAAGAATTGTGTGGAATTTATGAAAATTATCCTTCAAAAAATTGTGGGAAGCAACTCTTTTTATGGAGCCAAAACTTAAAAAATCTAAAAAATCCAATTTCATCAGGAGTTCCACCCAAATAGACCCTTGATCCATTAGCTGATTTATTTTGCATTTTTATCCTAAACAAATTCTCATGTTGGTTAAATGTTAGGTAGATTTGCTCTTACGGGCTTGTGCTGTTGGCAGAACATAATGATTAATCAAACGCCTCTACATGCCTACATGTTTTGGTCTTTTGTGCTAGTTTGGGAAGAGCTGGAATCTGCTCGCAGATATTTATATATAGCATCGGTTCCATCATGTTGGACCATTTATTCGGTGAGTACATACTTAATGGTGCCCAACTCTTAGGCAGGCAGGACATGCTTGCAATTTTGTAATTGTTCAATACAAGGCATAAGTGGGTTTTTGAATTTCTATGCCTCACCCCCCTGCAATTCCCGAATTGTTTAATCCATAGAATCTCTTGATCATTGGGTCGTTATATAAACTTGTAATTTTTCATTTTTACTTGTTGAGGTCAAATTTCTTAGCATCTTTTCTTGAAGATTGTCTCGGGAGATTCTAGAGGGTGATTATATTATGGAAGATTTACATGCATAACCCCCTCAACTCCTATGTATTTACATCTCTAACACAAACTTTAATTTTTATATACATGCCGCCTTTACATAGGAATTGGGGGAGGGGGTGTGTATGTAAATGTCCCTAAAATTATTAAATATTTATTTCAACTCTTGTTGCGCAATTTTGTTCCGCCTTTGGTCATGTTAATTTGTAGTGATTTTACTGAAGTCATTGAATTGGTGGTGCCCGTTCCCTTTTATTTAATGCCTGCACTCCATCATGTGGATAGTCCGTGGCCNTCTTCTTTCACATTCTTTGTACATATCTCTTCAGGATTGTATGATCCCAGAGATGATATGGGATTCAACATCTTAAAATAATTCAATAGATTTATCTTGAATGATTCAATTTTATTACTTTATACAAATACATAAGTAATGTGGCCTTTATTTTTATAAAGAAAATAATGTACTTTATCAAAGCTATTAAGCGGTATCAAGGGAAAAAAGCTGGAATTTTATTGATATGAAACTTTACTTTAGATTGTACTAAGTCCACAAAATATTGATAATTGATCAATAACATTTTTTATAATAAATTTATAGCATATTGTAATTACTATGTTTAAGTGCATATAATTTGTAATTTTTTTAATTTTTATCAAATATGTTAGTTCTAAATGAAACAAAATTTAAATATTTGACACATTTCAATATTTTACACATTTTATATCCTCGCTTCAGAGTTGTTCCAGCTATTTCATGCTTCAGATTTATAACTTCCAGCATCTCATTCTGGAAGCAAGTGATGTAGGCCCTTAGGCTCTCACTTTCTCCATGTTTGATGTCAGGAAATGATCCAAATCTTTCCTCAATTTCTGCAAGTTTGAGAAGTGTCAAATGAAGAGTCATTGAAATTCATAGTAATTTTGATTTCGGTCGGCAGACCGTTAAACATCAAAGGGTCGATTCATTCAAATTTATTAAAAAGAGACGACATATTATGTGATCGTCGATTTTGGAGCAGACCAACTAACATAAAAACTGATTATGTTATTTATAATACAACATTTATTGACAATTGACATCATGTATGTATAAGCTCATGACATTGCACTTGTCATGAAGTGATCTTAAATATTTTAGCATAGGAGCCATAATTTAATGAATGACACACACACACACAGACACACACTCACATCAATCGCAGCCAAATTGATTTGTCTTTCTTAAATGTGATGTCACATCACCACTAATTGATTCGTCCCCCTTACCAACAATGTCACATCAGTAGTTATCGTTTCCGTTAAGAATTTTACACAATCCATTAATCATTGCTATTTGCCAATAAAAAAATAAATAAATAAAATAATAATAATAATAGCTGCTGCTTTTTTTGGTTACTATGGATTTGAACCTTCCCCAAATAAGGATTGAATTTTGCTGTGCACGAGGTTAACTCCATGATTTATCAGGTTAAAATTTTAAATTTATTTTAAGAAAAATATAATTGATGAATAATTAATCAACTCTTGCAATTTTTCTTCGTCTTAAATAATAAATAATTTTTTTTTTTAAATAATCACCATCCGAACATCAAGTTATGTAGGATTTCATTTAGTTGAATTGATGATCTGGAAGATTTACTGCGATAGAGTGATGATTTAATGCGCGCGCCTGAGGGTTAGCAGGCAATGTGATATCTGTTTTTTCAAAAAATTTCATGTATTTTATAAAATTTTGCCTATATATAGGCCCTTTGGAGGAGAATGCATACCACTCATCGCCTACGCCTAGTCGAAGAGCCTTCAGGGTTGCTTTCGTCTCCTCCCTAGGTTGTTGTTGTCTTTCCTGACATAGGTTGGTGTTGCCTCCCCCGAGGCAGACTATTGTTGCCTCTCCCAATGTAGGCTATTGTTGCCTTCCTCGAAACATACTATAGTTGATTCCCTTTNCATTTAGTTGAATTGATGATCTGGAAGATTTACTGCGATAGAGTGATGATTTAATGCGCGCGCCTGAGGGTTCGCAGGCAATGTGATATCTGTTTTTTCAAAAATTTTCATGTATTTTATAAAATTTTGCGTATATATAGGCCCTTTGGAGGAGAAGGCATACCACTCATCACCTACGCCTAGTCGAAGAGCCTTCAGGGTTGCTTTCGTCTCCTCCCTAGGTTGTTGTCTTTCCTGACATAGGTTGGTGTTGCCTCCCCCGAGGCAGGCTATTGTTGCCTCCCCCAATGTAGGCTATTGTTGCCTTCCTCGAAACATACTATAGTTGATTCCCTTGACGACGTAGGTTGTTGGTGTCTTTCCCAAAGTATGTTGTTGTTGTCAGCTTCCAAGTAGGTTGTTATTGCCTCCCTCAACGTAAACTGTTGTTACCTCCCCTATCATAGGCTGTTATTGCCTCCCTCGATGTAGTTTATTATTGTCTTCCCTGAAGTAGGTTGTTGTTGCATCTCACGACGTAGGTTGTTGTTGTCTTTCCTGAAGTAGGTTATTGTTGTCTTCTCAGAAATAGGTTAATGTTGCATCACCAGAAGTAGACTTTTGTTGCCTCCCCCAACATAGGTTGTTGATGCCTCCCCAAAGTAAGTTGTTGTTGCCTTCCCAAAAGTAGGTCATTATTGTCTCCCACGAGGTATGTTGTTGTTGTTATCTTTTCAAAATTAGCCAATTATTGTCTTCTCCCTTTAGGCAATAATTGCTTTTGTCTTTTAGGTGGTGCAAATGATGATCTGAGGATGGAAATAGTTGGGTGATGGTGCTTAGACCTCTGCGGCGGTCTTGCAATAATGATCTAATGCTATCGCGACTCGATAATAGTGCTCCAAAATGACAATAGCTCGATGATAGTGGTTCAACACCATGTCTGCATGATGATTGCAATGCATCAATGTAACAACCCAACAACGGCGGACGTGCTCAATGTTGGCTCAATGACAATGGTGTGTCACGACAAGCGCCCAAAAATGATGGTCCAACATAATGACAGCGCAACAACAATGGTTAGGTTGTGGTCCAAAGTTGTCCATTGGGTGAGCAACACCAATGGTCGATCAATGTTGGTTCGACAATTGTGATGTATTATGACAATGGTAATTGTCGAACAATGGTGACTCAGTAATAGCAGCGGTGTTAGTCAGACGATTATAATCCGTGATGGTGACAACTTGACAAAAATGGTCTGGTGTGATGGTGGTGGCAACCTTGAGATGATGACTTTATAATAGCGACAGTGTACCATAACAACGATGGTTGTCAAGTATCAATGATCCATCATAGAGACACTTGAATGCAGTGATGTCACATCCCAACTAACCCCACGGGTATCCAGTTAGATTAATTCATCACCTACTGANCAAATGATGAATTAAAAGTCTTGAATAAGATGGACTTTAGATGATTAATTAGTTATAGATTTTTATTTTATTAAATTAAATTATACATGTTTAACCAGCCTTGGAAAGCATCTTATTTTATCAAATAATATTCATGATGAGCAAAGATGCACCTTATGTATTATGGAAGATGATACTATCTGGAGTTTATAAAATGTGATTTTATGAGTTTGAAGTAATAAATTATATTTTATAAAATACATATTTTGAGATATCGATAAGGTTCTTTATATTATAAAAGAATCTTTTATTAGTTTCCCTAACACAATGATTATACCAAGATGAAATATGAGTGATTGGACTCAACAAGTATGCAAGATAATTTAATTATATTCATAAATTTAGAAAGCTGTTAAGAATGATTTTGGAGAGGACTTTTAAGCCTGGTTATGTGTTGAGTAGGGAAATTTCAACTATGTAGGAAAATTTGAGTAGAGCAATCATGTTTTGGGTTATGGAGGCATGGACATCACCCTTTTATGTTAGAATTTTAGCTCCCCACACATATTTTCAAGCAACATTGGCCTAGTGGTAGAGAGCTTTGTTTTTTTTCAAACAAGGGGTCATGGGGTCAAGGTCTTGCATATGTCAGGTGTGTGTAGAAAAAGAAATTCCACACACAATGCATTTGATGAGGTTATCAAGTGATGTTTTATATAAGTTTTTTTAATATCTGTTCTCAATTTACTTGGTAAAATTATAGAAGAAGATGCTATGATGAAACTTCACCATAGTGGAGCTATACAAGCGCACCAATCAGAATAATTAGATCAATAGTGGTAGTAAATTTGAGAGAGCTTAAAGCATGATTACATTGAAATATGAACATTAATTGTTTAAAATTTTAAAATTGCATGATCAGTTAGATGATGGAATATTTAAGCAGATAGTTTGGTGTTCATGAATTAGCTAGGTTTCATTGGAACAACTCATGACACCTAATTCTATCTTGATTATCAAGGAGTGAGATAATAAAATATCTGAAACTATGTTTTGATTGAGAAAATCGATCTTAAATAAGTGCAATAAAATAAGCGTATGTTAATTTTAGAGTCCAATAAATAATGATTCAAAAGTTTGTGAGTTTAGACTAAAGGAGTGACAAATGAGAAGTCAAGCGAGCTATAGAAGATAGAAGAAAGCCAACTAGAGGAGAGAAATACATATTGTTTTTAAATAGATATTAAATTGCATTCTATTTTAATCAAGTGTTATTTATTTTTAAAATGTGTTTTTAAATAATATGTAATATTTAGACATAAGAGATCCCTTTTTTAAATATTATATTTAATTTACAACAAGTGGAGGATTGATTCACCAAAAAAAAAAATAGAGTGATCAAATTATTAACATAATTTTCTCCGGTAACATACTCATTTGATAAAACTTTGTCATCAATAATAAAAATTTTATCCCTTGGGAATCTATTAATAATGTCTTTTCATAAGTATTTTATGTCACTCAATTTTTTTTAATTTGATTTTCACTTGCAAATGATTTTCAATCATAAATTTCTTATGAAAACATTTTTTATGAATAATAATTATTATTTAATAGTTTTTTTTTTTTAATAGTGAGCTCTCGACCATGTTTGGTTTGCTTTAGTATATTCCTATGAAAGTTTTAAAATGAGAATTAAAAAACAATCTAATGAGAAATCTTTTATTTTTTAAACAAGAGCTCTTGGTTATGCCTAATTTATTTAGCAAGTTTTTTTTTCATTGCTAAAGAGTAAGCATCTAATATGACTCAATCTTGCTAAGTTTCAAATCATTTTAAGAGTTCCATATTCCTTTCTTATTTTCAACATCTAATGCTTCAATCATTCAAATGAGAATTTTCTCTTTATAAATTTTAAGTTTAAGGATATGAAATTTATTATATTCCGAGTAAAAGTTATAAATGTGGAGATTTATTCTATCTAAATGGTCTCATGTGCATACTCAATGTAGGCATAGAGTAATTAATTCCGTTGAGATTTGATAGAAGATTTGACTTAGAGCAAGGGTTGGCATTAAAGCATTACATGTTATCGACTATTTTATTCCCTTAGTTTATTCATTTCTTGGGCTATCTAGCCTCTCTAGTCATCATCACCAATTTTTGTTTTCATTATGGACCTAGTGCTTGTCTTATATATTAATAAAGTGCTAGTTCTAGTATTGTTAGAAGTTTATTATTATTATTATTATTTTGCTCATATAATCATTTTTTTTGGCTATGGGAGCTTGAACATCTCCCTTTTATGCTAGAATTTTAACTCCCGCCACATATTTGCAAGCCACCTTGTCTTAGTGGTAGAGAGCTTCATTTTTCAACCAAGGGGTTCTGAGTTAAAGGTCTTGCATATGCGTGGTGCATGTGTTTGTGTGTGTGTGGGAAAAGAAATTCCACACATAATGCATTTGAGGAGGTTATTAAGTGATATACTACATGAGTTTTTTTTAATGTGTTCCCAAGTTACTTCGTAAAATTATAGAAGAAAATGCTATGATAAAACTTTATCATAATAGAGCTAAATAAGTGCACCAATCAGAGTTGTTAGATAAATAGTGGGTTAGTAGTAATTTTAGAGAGCTTATTTAAACGTGATTACATTGAAATATGAACATCTATTGTTTAAAATTTTTGAAATCACATGATCAGCTAGATGATGGGTTTTTTAAGTAAATAGTTTGGTGTTTATGAATTAGCTAGGCTCCATTGGAATAGCTTATGACACCTATTCCTATCTTGATTATGAAGGAGTGAGATAATAAAGTATTTGATACTATGTATAAATTTCAAGACTTATATTTCCTACATATATATCATTATAAACGTTAATAAATCTTATAAAATTAATCATAATTTCATATACATAAATTCAAGAACTTTGCATAAATATTTTTCATTTCTTTATATATGTTAAGTTTGTGCACACAATATTAATTTGAAAACTTAGTTTAATTTATAATCAAATAATTGAATTAATATCTCAGGNTGAGATAATAAAGTATTTGATACTATGTATAAATTTCAAGACTTATATTTCCTACATATATATCATTATAAATGTTAATAAATCTTATAAAATTAATCATAATTTCATATACATAAATTCAAGAACTTTATATATATTTTTTCATTTATTTATATAAGTTTGTGCACACAATATTAATTCGAAAACTTAGTTTAATTTATAATCAATTAATTGAATTAATATCTCAGCAATGTACTATAACTAAATTCTTTTTCATGCTTATTTGTCATAATTTAATCTTTCGTATAAAAAATTAACAAAATTCATCAGTTAGTATAATAAAATTTATTAGTATGTTGAAAATATGTATAATTTAAAATAACATAATGAATTATAAATCAATAGTATTGTATAATATAAGTTAATTGTGATAAACCATCACAACTCTAAGAATCATAGAGAAAGTACCCTAGAGTTTCACCAATTGGAGCCTTCTATAGAAGATCTGAGATTGTGACTTGGGCTTCAAGCTTATTAGGATTTAAGAAAGTCGGGTCGGTTTTTCTGTAGTGGTTGGCTCAGATGCTCTTTCGCTCTCATTTCTGGTTGAATGGTTTGGGCTCGGAACATCCAGTTGCNACCAATTGGAGCCTTCTATAGAAGATCTGAGATTGTGACTTGGGCTTCAAGCTTATTAGGATTTAAGAAAGTTGGGTCGGTTTTTCTGTAGTGGCTGGCTCAGATGCTCTTTCGCTCTCATTTCTGGTTGAATGGTTTGGGCTCGAAACATCCAGTTGTCTTCTTATCCTCCTCGTGGCTCGGTCCTTTTTAGCCTTGATGGCTTGGCTCGGACAACTTTGTTCGGTCGGCCAAGTAATCCTCACATCCTCTTGTTAGTGGGTCAATCTTCGCTGCACTCTTTTCTTTTGGACCAGTAGATCTCTTCAAGATCTGTGCTAACACCTTTTTTTGATGTACTNCTTCGCTGCACTCTTTTCTTTTGGACCAGTAGATCTCTTCAAGATCTGTGCTAACACCTTTTTTTGAAGTACTCTTTTTAAACTTTTACTCCATTTAAAAGAGTAATTTGTAAGCCCATCATTATTGTGTTATATTAGAGATGTCAAAAATAATTATTGTTTATGTTCTATCATGTCTCAATTAATATTTACAATGCTTTTTTTTTAATTATTTGAATATGAACATGAAGTCTTTTCTTTTTATTTGACTCGATGATAGATTAAATATATATACATATTTTATTATATGTATCTGTGTGTATAGTAGTCCTATATCTTTGTATTATATACTTTATAATGTATATTAAATATTCAAAGAACTTTTATATTTATGATTAACAATTGGTCGATTTCATGAATAAACGAGTCAAAGACATATAAAATTCGTGACTTCTTTGGCTAATGTGAAGTTGATGCGTCTTAAAGAAATTTTTTGTCATATAGCAAGAATCTTGACATATTTTTAAACGATAAATATTCCAGATTCAAATTCAAGTTTATCCAAAGCCTATATCTCGACAAGTTTATAGCNTTGATGCGTCTTAAAGAAATTTTTTGTCATATAGCAAGAATCTTGACATATTTTTAAACGATAAATATTCCATATTCAAATTCAAGTTTATCCAAAGCCTATATCTCGACAAGTTTATAGTNATATATATATATATATATATATATATATGAGAGAATTAGATGATGAACTCAGTACAAGTTCATACCTTATCATTCATGCATTTTATGGCCAGAAAATTTAATAAGATTCATATAGGTTTTATCTCTAGACTTCTTATTATTTCTCTTCTTTTACTCTTAGGCATCCAACACATTGGAATATTTAGCTTCTTTTGATTTGTCTGTTCATTAACTAATTTGTTGATAAAGAAAGCAAATTTTAGGTTAGATTAATCAATGAATTGGGCATAAGAAAAATTAAATTTTATTTGTTCATTTTTAGCTTGCTAAAAGCATGTAAAGTTGTGACTTAAACCTATTTTGCACATAAAGTATCTTAAGCCAAATGATGAATTAAAAGTCTTGAATAAGATGGACTTTAGATGATTAATTAGTTATAGATTTTTATTTTATTCAATTAAATTATAAATGTTTAACCCACCTTGGAAAGCATCTTATTTTATCAAATAATATTCATAATGAGCAAGGATGCACCTTATGTATTATGGAAGATGATACCATATGGAGTTTATGAAATGTGATTTCATGAGTTTGAAGTAATAAATTATATTTTATAAAATATATATTTTGAGATATAAATAAGGTTTTTTATATTATAAAAGAATATTTTATTAGTTTTCCTAACACAATGATTATATCAAGATGAAATATGAGTGATTGGACTCAACAAGTATGCAAGATAATTTAATTATATTCATAAATTTAGAAAGCTGTTAAAAAGGATTTTGGAGAGGACTTTTAAGCATGGTTATGTGTTGAGTAGGAAAATTGAGTAGAGCAATCATGTTTTTGGCTATGGAGGCATGAACATCACCCTTTTATGTTAGAATTTTAGCTCCCCACACATATTTTCAAATAACATTGGCCTAGTGGTAGAGAGCTTCGTTTGTTTTCAAACAAAGGGTTATGGGTTGAAGGTCTTGCATATGTCAGGTGTGTGTGTTTGTGTGTGTGTGTTTGTGTGTGTGTGGAAAAATAAATTCCACACACAATGCATTTGATGAGATTATCAAGTGATTATTTATATTAGTTTTTTTAATATCTGTTCTCAAGATACTTGATAAAATTATAGAAGAAGATGCTATGATGAAACTTCACCATAATGGAGCTATACAAGCGCACCAATCAGAATAATTAGATCAATAGTGGTAGTAAATTTGAGAGAGCTTAAAGCATGATTACATTGAAATATGAACATTAATTGTTTAAAATTTTAAAATTGCATGATCAGTTAGATGATGGAATATTTAAGCAGATAGTTTGGTGTTCATGAATTAGGTAGGTTTCATTGGAACAACTCATGACACCAAATTCTATATTGATTATCAAGGAGTGAGAAAATAAAATATTTGAAACTATGTTTTGATTGAGAAAATCGATCAATAAAATAAGCATATGTCAATTTTAGAGTCTAATAAATAATGATTCAAAATTTTGTGAGTTTAGACTAAAGGAGTGACAATGAGAAGTCAAGCGAACTATAGAAGATAGAAGAGAGCCAACTAGAGGAGAGAAATACATAATTTTTTTAAAAAGATATTAAATTGCATTCTATTTTAATCAAGTGTTATTTATTTTTAAAATGTGTTTTTAAATAATATGTAATATTTAGACATAAGAGATCCCTTTTTTAAATATTATACTTAATTTACAACAAGTGGAGGATTGATTCACAAAAAAAATAAAGTGATCAAATTATTAACATAATTTTCTCCGATAACATACTATTTTGATAAAACTTTGTCATCAATAATAAAAAATTTTATCCCTTGGGAATCTATTAATAATGTCTTTTCATAAGTATTTTATGTCACTCAATTTTTTTTAATTTGATTTTCACTTGCAAATGATTTTCAATCATAAATTTCTTATGAAAACATTTTTTATGAATAATAATTACTACTCAATAGTTTTTTTTTTTAAAAAAAATAGTGAGCCCTCGACCATGTTTAGTTTGCTTAGTATATTCCTACAAAAGTTTTAAAATGAGAATAAAAAAATAATCTAATGAGAAATCTTTTATTTTTTAAACAAGAGCTCTTGGTTATGCCTAATTTATTTAACAAGTTTCTTTTACATTGCTAAAGAGTAAGCATCTAATATGACTTAATCTTGCTAAGTTTCAAATCATTTTAAGAGTTCCATATTCCTTTCTTATTTTCAACATCTGATGCTTCAATCATTCAAATGAGAATTTTCTCTTTATAAATTTTAAGTTTAAGGATATGAAATTTATTATATTCCGAGTAAAAGTTATAGACTGGGAGATTTATTGTATCTAAATGGTCTCATGTGCATTCTCAATGTAGGGATAGAGTAATTAATTCCGTTGAGATTTGATAGAAGATTTAACTTAGAGCAAGGGTTGGCATTAAAGCATTACATGTTATCAACTATTTTATTCCCTTAGTTTATTCATTTATTGGGCTATCTAGCCTCTCTAGTCATCATCACCAATTTTTGTTTTCATTATGGACCTAGTGCTTGTCTTATATATTGATAAAGTGCTAGTTCTAGTATTGTTAGAAGTTTTTTTTATTTTTATTTTGCTAATATAATCATTTTTTTTTNTATAAAAAAGGGGCATTTACATACACACTTCATAGTTCTTACATATTTACATATCTATCCTCTAAATTTTAAAATTTGTATTCATAGTACTCAAATCTTTAACATTAAATAAAATATATAATTACAAATGTATCTTTTTATGTATGTTTATAACATCACGATATTATAAATGTGAATATCAAATTTTAAATGTTAAATATATAAATATATAAGATTTGTGTGATGGGTATGTAAATGTAGATTTTTGATGGTTGATATTATGTTGTAATTGATAACTTGGAAATATATAGGAATTGTGCATTTTTTATTAGGGACAATTAAATACGAATCACTTGAAACTTGTTATTTACAAATCAATCATGCCATTTCATCCATTGTTCCAATTCTCGCTCAAATGTCAAAATTCACGGTAAAACCCCAATCCATATTTGTCATTTATATCAAATTCTCAATTGATTGATCCTGGCACGTGTAAATACATTGGTTCGGTAGTTCAAGAAAATCACATGGGTTAATCAATTTGAGAATATCAATGTTTCGGGCGGTCTGCATGTAATTATCTCTTTTTATTAAATGTTTGAAATTATATGGCAAAATTTGAATTAGATTCGACAAATTATTAACGTTGGAATAAATTTGTAATCTTTGACTCACCTAATCTAATTATCTTTGGTTATGTTGAAGTCCTCGGAAAAGAGTATGTTTGGCCATATATCTTAGACAAATAAAGTTGCTCATTTGTCTTAGCAACCAGCATGGCATGCCCATGCAGTGAGAGTGCTCTTGGCAGACATTTTTCATCCAACAAAACATATTCATTTTTACACTAAGTGTTATCAGTTAAAGTTATGTAATTTTATTTATATTATTTAACTATAATATGTCATAAAGTATTGCAATTGTCAGAAACTTATATATATATATATATATATATATATATATATATATATATATATATATATATAT
>JXCR01111261.1:0-14914 GCA_002079205.1 Phalaenopsis hybrid cultivar | reverse complement strand
ATAAATATAAAAAGAAATTTTTTTGTGTCAGCTAAGTAAATACATAGGAATTGGGCGGTATGTATGTAAAATTTAATTCAATGAAAGGATTTCAACTGAAAAAGAAAGAGAAATAATTATTTCTAAATTTTACATCAGTGTTCATTTTTCATTAGCCTACAATGGAAATGGAGGAATGCATTCGCGTTACCAGCACATCACTTGCACTAAAATTATATTTCAAAAAATAAATAAAATTTCATTACAAGAAAAGGAAAATAAAGTTCTAAAATGTTATGATAAATCAGGAAAGCATCCAAGAAAAAATTTCATGGTAAATTTAATTGGCATTAAATTATATATTGCACCAGTGTCAAGTTTAAGTCTCTCAAATAAGCTAATTTAATTTCTATATTTCATCTAAACTATTCCTAACCACCATATTTGTGGTTAAGCTTACCCAATGGCACTTAAAATGCTGCAGAGAAGAAACATCAATGATGAAAGTACCTAGAACATATTTATGAATTATAGTCGAAGTGCACTAAATGAACCTCCAATTCAGCAATATCTGCCCATTGATCTGATCGCATAGTTTTATCATGCTATTTAGTGGTAAGAAAATATTTATCTCAACTTTGGAGCTAAAAATTTATATGAATCATGGAAAGATTTATTAAGGGATGATTAACAATGAAGACCCAGGAAAGATTGATAGCAGCATAAATGAAAAGTGGGAAATTCAGGATTATCCCGAAACTTTGTTTATTACAATATGTATTTACATATCCAGGGCAAATATGGAAATGAAAAGATTAAAAATTGAATAACCAATAAGTATTTACATATCCAACAGCAAGACTTTGTTTATTACAATTATACTACCCAAGTCTTAGATCGCAAATGCCACCATTTAACTTTTAAAAAGGGAAGTATATATTTTCATACATAGGTAAGGTGGCATGTAAGTAAAAATTGAAGTTTGGGTGTTAGAAATGGAAGCACATTGGAATTCAGCAGAATGTAAGTATATCTTCCAAAATTTAATAACAAGAAATATTCAATTGTGTCTGAAGCATTTCTCTCAAGGGACAAGAAAGCACCCAAATGCTCATAAAAAAACTAAAATTTATCAAAAACAAACACTGCGTCATTTTTGGAGAAGGGCAGACAAAAAGGAAACTAAGAATGTTTCAATAGCAGTAAAACACGACACTTTAATGGATTGCCAGCAGAAGAAAGGACAGGAGAGCGTCAAGTTAGTCCTTAAGCACAGAAGAACCACAAACAGCAATCAATGAAACTTAAGCGACGAAGCTAGAAACCTACTCCCAACTGCCGCTGAACTATAAACTGGTAAGTTATGTTGCCCGTTAATGCAAAACCATCGAGAAACAGGTTGCCCAATCCGGCCATGAATTAGCAGAGTTGGAGGAAAAGAGTGACGAATTTCAAGAAACTTCAAATCAGAAAACAAAATGGCAGTTGTCATGAATACCAAATTTCACAAAATCCTGAAGTTGACTGCCTTAAACCCACCCATTCACGAACTAATATTGCGAAATCTAGGCAAAAGGTCAGAGGAGAAATACCCGGATCAGCAAACTCCAAATTCGAAAACCGGGTAAATTCTTCTGAACACAAATTCCTCGAAGGTCCACCGTAATTTGACAGTGGAGGGAAAAACACCACGATAATGAACAATCAGAAGAGCAAACGAGCAGACGGCGCTCCAAAATCTCAAGTATTCCAATAGAAATCAGCGAAGAATTTGCTTCTGCCCAGCGTCGCCTAGATTCCTCCTTCCCCAGCCACGGAGATTTGCCGGACTCGTAACTCTTAGGTATCACAGTCAAACAGAGAAGGATCCTGACTCCAAGGAAACCCAGGTGCAAGAGCACGCTATAAAAAGAGAGAGCCCAGAAGCAGGCCGGTGGTACCCGGATTGCCTGTAATTCACATGCGAGCGGACGGCATTTCCGTTCCGGCGTTAATTCCGTTACAATGCTCTCGGTGGCTGTCCGGTGGGCTGATTCTGTCGCCGGCGGAAGCCTGAAATTGGGCTGTCGGGTTTCGTTTACAGCTTCCAGCAGGTGAGCGCCTACAGAAAACATATTTAAAAGTGAGATCTTTGTACCATATATATATATCATGAAAGATCAGCATAAAAGATCCTAAAAATATATTGATCTCTTTATTTGTAAAGTATAAGTTTAATAAAAATAAAAATATGTATATCATTTATCATGAAAATTTCATTTGATTTAAAAGAGCATCAATCAATCACTTCAAAATATTACTACAAAAATTATGACATCATAAGTACAAGTTATATTTTAGTAGTATGTGATTATGATTACAATAAATGTCTCCACAACATGAATCCATTAAACCCAAAATTATTAAATTGCAATATTATATGGCATGTAATACATAAAAAATATTCTATGATCAAAGAGATGATGAAGGATTGTATCATGGAGGATTTAATATTTTTAGCTAAAATAATCAAAACGTCTTATGGTGGACATTGATTTTCTCAACCAAAATTATATTTTTAAATAATACCAACTCTCATGATCACTAATAAGATTAGTTCGCATGTTATTATCAATAAGATTGATATATATTATCGAAAACAATGTTGATGTATGTCATTGCTAATAAGGTGTTTACATGCCATTAATGTCAATGTAAAAGTATGCTAACACCAATAACTCTACTCGCACAGTCGATACTAATGTCTAGCATTGCCGCACACCATTGCTTAGATATCTATTACACATCATCTGCATAAACCCTAATGCATGCCATCATTGATACGGTTGATGCATGCTATCAACATTAACTTCGATACATGTTTCACCAGCAATGATAATGTATTTCATTGACACTAATATTAATGTACAATATTGTCAATATTTACTAATGGTTAACATTGATATTACAGATATTATATTACATTTTTAGGTCTCTTGTCTCCCCTCCAAAAAGTAGAACAGCTAAACAAAGCAACAATAATCACTTGAAAATAACTCCAATTCCTTGAGTCACTTTTTTGTTCCATTACTATAATTTATGCCTATGAAGTTATATAAATGTCTTTCCTAATTGCATGGAAGGGAATCATTTATAACGTACACAACTTACTAGCATAACCGTTATAATTGGGGTAAGTTCTTTGATTTTTACCCTTTTAAACTTTTCACTCAAAAATAGTGTATATATTATGAGTTGCACTTGACTTGTGTTATCCAGATATAGGTAGAATTCTTGTACAATATTTAAATGATAGGCTCCTTCTATGATTATAAATATCCTAACATGCAATATGTTTGCTTTTTGTATGAGAGTGATTCTGGAATAAGGTATTGTTTACTAAAACTTTGAAAGAATGTTCATATCAATATTTTGTGTGTGATTTTCTATGGGGCAAATATCTTTTTTTAGCTTTATAAGAAGAAAATGAATATTTGTAAACGATTCTAATCATAACCCCTAAAATATATTGTTCTTGACATCCTATCCATGGTAAAAGTTGGGCAAGTCCTTCCATTTATTATTTTTGTATGCAACTAAAATAATTTTTTAATAAGTATTTTGTGAATTATTTCTGCATATATGAAAAATTTTAAAACACAACTCATTATAAACTATAGTTGATAGAAATAGGAGCATACTATAGAAATTTAAATGATTAACAACTAATAATTGGGTTGGTAATCACTTATTTTTCCGTTGGTGATCCACATTACCGGCTAAATTCCAATGGAGCTTTGTCAGTCTCAAAAAGTTATATCAAAAAGGTAATTCCAACTGAATATTTCCATCACTAAATATTGCGAGCAGATTAGCAGTACACAATTAGCCACTAGAGTTCTAGAGACTAATAAATTCAACCTATGAATTTGTGGCAAACTAATGATTGATTAGTCTACCGTAATTTTAGATCTGAGACTAACGACCAATTAGTCTATTGTAAAATTACGGTGGACTAACGACTGATTAGGCTGTCATAAATTTACAGTGCACTAGCGACCAATTTAGTATGCAATAAATTTAGTGGCTGAATTCTTAGCTCCTAATACTTTAGCAGGTGATAATTTAGCTACTAAACAACTAAAAAACTGTTGCTAGGAAAAAAAATAGGGTCCCTAACCTATGAAATTTTACATACATACAATCGCAAAATGAAAGAAAATAATATTAATATTCATAACATCTCATAACATCATTAAAGAATACATAGAGAACGAGATTGAATGATAACATAATAAATATAACAACAAATATCAATAAATCATCCATTACAATAGTGTCTAAGCCGCATAATATATAAACATAAATCAAATAAAATCCAACACATAAAAGAATAAAAAAATGATAATCTTGTTTTTGCTCATTGTCCTCAACAAAGTGTCACTTGCCACAATGATGAGCATGGTGTTGCTGCTGCTCAATAGTCATCTCCATTCTCTAAATCTAGCATCGAGGGTGGTTTGTAATTCTTTGGTCAATGTGACAACATGTATGGAGACTTTTTCATCAAGCAATGATGACCTCGAGTTGGAATTAGAGTGATGCGCCACATAGAAAAATCTATGTGTTGAGGTTGTAGTTCCTTCGCTTATTCTTCCCTTAGTAGCTTTCCTCCATATCTCAAAGTCAGAGTGGTTAGACTATCCACTAAAGCCACTAACTCTTGTTGGGCTCTGACTCTAGGACTTTTGTTTTTTGACATGTACTCATCTTGTAGAAGATTAAGAGAATAATTATTATCAAAATAAAATTAGACATAAATTTTACTAATAAACCAAAAATTACTCTATTTATGTGGACATATCAAGATTGTCGTCAATCAACTGGTGGTTCACCAAACGCTGGTGTGTGCGGTTGTGTAACTCAGATGTGGTGAGCTATCATTCAAACATTGGCATTTGTTAAAATAGAAATAGGTTAAGGAAAAGGTAACTATATAAATCATTTTAATAGAAGGAGCACATCTTATCATCCTTCTGCACTCAGTATAGAGAACTAAGACTCTTTGTGTACAATGGAACCCATGCCATCATATTATGAGGCCAGGTTTTGCTCCATCATCTATTTCTTCCTAACAGAGTCAGAAGTAACCATGCCCAGGTCAACTCAGCCCAGACATCCTCACCTATCCAGATATGGCTCTCCCACTTCTTTGGGAATAATAGTGAACATATATCACAAGTAATATTAGACATGGGTATAAAAGTTCATTCAAATTTGTTGATGATGCTCAGCATGTCATTATAAGTCCTATAAAATAATATTAAAAAATATCAGTTATTATGAAAAATAATTTAATATTATAATATAGTTCAAAATTACTTAAATTTATCTTAAACTCTCTGAATCGCATATCATAAATTTTGATTGGGATCATCATCCATGATAGATACAAAGCATCTTACCTACTCTTGTTGATCTTGGTGACTCTGTAAATAGGATGCCTAGATGGGAAAAACCTATAAAAAAATTAGATTAGTTATGTAATATAATAGAAAATAATTTCAATTATTATAACTTAAATTACTTATCAATCTCCATCTGGCACAATATTGATCCAACTTGCAATGCCCATCACAAGCGGTTTAGTAAGAGTTGAGGGGCCTACCTCAAATGTTGATAAAGGTGATTGTGTGATGGGAGTTGCAGTTAATGTAATTAAAGGTGGACCAATGATCTTAGTGGGCAACATTATGGAGATTGAAGTGGTGGCCATCATAATGGTGCTCATTTGCATGGTGAGCGATATAATCACCGTTTTCTTCTAAATCTTCCTTTAGAAGAAGCTGGTAAAGACATTGATCCTCTAAGAACCCTGGTCATCATTATCATTTAAAGTCGCATGTAACAAGAAGAAGTAAATTGACCAGAAAATTATAAGTGAAAAATAAATGATGGAAAATGAGGAAATAATTAAATTTAAGAAGGAGATTAACACTTGTAAATGCAAAAAATAACAAAAAATGAACATAGATAATAACTAAAGTAGAAACAAAAAAGTAAAATAAGAAAAAGTAAGAAAAAAACAAAAAAAAATTGTAAGAAATAATAGAAGTAAAAGAAGGAAACACTAGACTAGGAAATGCCAAAGATAAAACATACATATAACAATGTATCTGCATATGAGACTTAGGCAAGTGAGTAGATGTTGAACTTAAAATTCTAACGTCTAATTCATCATTAGGCTCATCCACAACATGACTAATTTTCTTAAATGCACTAGTAATATCCATTAAGGTATCCCCTTCCTGAATAAAATTTAAAAAAAATAAAAATTTGATTTTTTATTTCTCTTAATATGCATGTTTGATAGTTATTTGTGCCTCAGTATTCACTCTAGGTCTTATCTTAATGATTGATGTCCAATTAAGTTTGTCTCTTACTTTACCAAGGTAATAAGATAATATGCATGATTGGCACGATATGCTTGAACGTGTCTTGAGCTCCTTTGTACTTATGAACACTTTCACATTAGAAAAATCACATAAGACTTATTATCATCAAATCAAATATCAAAATACATATAGGTTAATCTTTAGTAGTGTTAAGCAGCCCAAACATCATCACATGAGCTTAAAAGGTCTGTATTAAAATTGAAATCATTATCATTATGATATAATACTAATAAGTTGCTTAAAAGAGTGTAAAAATTATCATAAGTTCACTAAAGAAATTTAGTAGGAGTGTATTTATTATCGATTTTGACAAAGAGATATGTGTTTAACATCATTATTGATTGCACAAACAACACATAACACAACTATCATATCATTGAGAGAATCATAAATGGGATTACATGAGTTTATACCTAATGAGGAATTTTATCTTGAGCTACTTAAATTGCTAAGGAAAATCTATCAAAGAACTAGAAAGACCCATATTCTATTTATATGTGTGTTAATGATTTTTTTCTTCATTTTTACTCATAATTTTTTGTATAGAAACTTTCACGTAGATTTATGTTATTAAATGATACATAATTTATAATCATTTGTAAATGTTACTAGGCATGAGACTTTTAAATATTTATTTTTTTATTTATCTTGAAATCTTAGTAGTTATGTATTTATATAAAAGAAATTTGAAATTAAATACTATCGTATTTCACAATAACTAAATTATATCCTTACATATTCTTAAGAATATATACTTTCTCAATTTCTTATCATAGCATAAATATTATATATATTTATATATATGATTTTGACTTAAAAAGATGGGCATGATCAATAAAAGTAAAATAAATAATTGAAATTGACTGCATAAAAGCATGATTTTTTAATAAAATTATAATCGATGCATAATTTTATTGCAAGAAATACTAAATTTTAATTGGAACCAAATTAAAATCAAAATTTGAACAAAATTATGCACATAATTTTAAGCATATTTAGTAAACAAAAAACGAAAGCTTTTGGAATGTTATATTTAAGATCATTAGATCAAATTCTTTTTTAGCATATTTTTTAAAGGAAGCAATTTATTCCATATGCGTTTCGTTGACAACAACAACCTTAATCATAAAGTACTAGTCCTTGGTTATGGTGCATGTCAGAGGGTTCACGATAGTAGAGTGATTATTTAGCATCTTAGTATTACATGTAAATCCAACATACCCTCGGGTATTTAAAGTGAGAGATAAAAACACCATAAGTTTTTATGTGGCCAACCTTGGAAAGGGAATAAAAAACGAGGCTTATAGTTCACTATGTAATTGTATGCAAATTGGTCTACTCTTCTCCTTAATTAAGGAAGCTAAAGTTACAAAGTTGATCATCTTAGATGTACAATAGTAGTTAATCGATAATAGTTATAATCTAGTTGTAATAAATGCAATTATCAACAATAGTAGGCTGGAAGGAGTGTAGTTAGTTGTCGTGACAGTAGTTGCTTGCCATGAATATTGTAAGAGGTGGTTGTAGCACTAGTTTATCAAGAGGCCATAGCTGAAAGCCATGGTGGTAGTTGCAATAAAATTCATAAGTCGTAGAGGCTGGAGTTGAGAGGTGCATGAGTTGTGAACCATGTAACCATAGTTGGTCATGCATGCCATAATGACGAGCTGTAATATTGTATGTAGGCCACAGAAGTCAGAGTGGGAAGTTGCGTGAGTTGTGGACCACATGAGCTATAGTGTAAGATGCGAGGAGAGAATTTCATGAGTTCGAACTAAGTAATTGTATTTTGAGAATGCGGTTGTAAGAAGTTATTGTATGGAGTTGTTGTCATATCCTTGATATGACATTATTCATAATCCCATATATGGAATAAATTATTACACCATATGTGGGATACATTGTTACGCCATCTTTGAGGTGTGTTGCTACATCATATGTGGGGTGTGTTATTACACTGTAGGGGGGTGCATTGTTGCAACATCTTTGGGATGTGTTGCTTCACTTCCTTCGGGATGTGACATTGTATCGTATACAGGATGTTTTGTTATATCATATGGTAGGTGTGTTATTAAACCATCTTTGAGGCACAATATTGCACCATTTTTGGGATGCTTTTTCTTACCTTTTGTAGCACACATTATTGCATTATCTTTAGGTGTATCGTTGCAACTTAGGTATGCTTCATTGCATCAAACTTGAGGTAAGTTAGAGTGTGTCATTATAACGTCTTTAGGCTTTACTTCTAACAAGCATTTAGGACGATGCATTGCTCCACCGGGTGCTTCATTTGTATGGTAGAATTCTATACGCATGTTATAATTTTGCAAGGAGTTTTATTAGAAAGAGTAAGGAAAGCAAATGATGGTCAAAGTTGGATGACAAGTGGTGGTCTGTGGCTGGAAGAGTATGAAGCATTTGTTATACTTTCGGTGTGGAACACTAGAACTCGACTCCTTGTATTCTAAGCTCCAATCTTCTTTTGATGTAGCTTATTTTTCATGAAGGGGATGAGACTCTATTTATAGAGTCTAGGATAGGCTTCTCAACAAATAAGAAAAAAATTTGGATTATTCCATTGAACGACTCATAGAGATACTATTGATCAGACTATATTTTGTAAACATTGTGTGCCTTAAGAATGTCAGAATTGAGTGATCTTAGACTTGTTGGATTTGCCTCATTGAGATGCTTGATTTGACTATAAGCTTGCTAATTAGATTTAGAATCTATTTGACCTTTCAATTGGGCACTAGAAGCTTCCAAACTTGATTTAATGACTTAATCTAACTTGATTTGACTCAAATTGGATAAACTTTAGTGTAAGTATTTTTTTCTTGTCAATTCAGTCAATTTGACTTTAAGTTTATCAACATTATAGTTTTAGATGATTTTTAATTTATGTTTGAATATTTCTCACTCAAAAATATTTTGAGATATGTGCTAATTGCCTCAAGATTTTATGTTAAATGACAAAGTTTTTTGAAGATGTATCAGTTTCCCCTCTTTTTTTTGGGTGAGGCTAGTTTCATATGAAAATACAAGAAATTTGAATCTTTTCTTTGTTTCATGCAATGATGATATGCATGACTTTCTTGTCAATAATTTTTTGTACTATGAGTGGATAAATTCTTTTTCATGTCTATATGATGTAGTTTCAATGGATTTGCCATGGTTTTTTGAATGCTTTTCATGTAACATTTTCTGAGCTTTCATAATTTTATGTTGTTGGTTCATTCTAGATTTCATTTACTTCTAGTCTGACCAATTGATGTTAATAAATTTCGTGATCTATGACTTTGCAAATTGTGTAGCAGAATGAGTAGGTTAACCATGTAATCCTAATGAAATAGGCATATTATAGAAGGATTCTACAAACTTTATAGGGGATCAAAAGAATCCTAAGAAATGATATAGGGTTAATCAAACTCAACATCTAATTCTTCTTTTGACCTAGGCATATGCATAAGAAGAAACTTATCCTCGGTTGACAACTATCACATAGGAGAACATTAAGAAAAACCACTAACTCGATGCTCAAATCACAGAGGCACGAGCCTTATTACTCTTGAAAAACATCAAGTTGATGTGTGAAATTGTGTTTTAATTTATGTTAGGAATTTAGGATCTCAACCATTTTTTTGTGATCACGCCAAACTAGGTTCACAAAGTTAGTAAACTAGTGATTTTGTGCGAATAATAATTGTTAGTCTTTTCTTCATGGGATTGATACATTGACTCTAATACTATATGTTACTTGAGGTGTATACTTGTTGACTTACTAACTTACTTAATGGTAAGTTAACATCGATCAGAGGGTATGGAAGACTAAATGTGAAAAACATCGACCGCGTTCTGATTAAGCACAAGAAGAATACCCCTCTATCAGAACACAAAGATTTTATAGGCATTTCAAGTAGGGATGTTAGTTCTTAAAGAAGAGAAACTAAAGCTACATCTCCTAATGAAGAGGATGTTGTAGTGGATCAATGCCTTTTTCTGTTAATTTGGTGTAACTTTTGTACAATTACTGTTGTGTGCCAGTCTTTTTAGTTTTTCAATTACTTATGTAACATTTGTATGTCATGATGGTGTCTTTATCTATTTGTCTTACTTCTATTTAATGTAGCAAAAAATTTGGCAAACCTTCTAAAGTTTCTTTCACCTTTCCTTCAAAGTAGTGATTTCCCTTTTTTTGGATCCTTGCACCCAACTTCTGGGATGTTGTTGCTTAACTTTTGGGGTGTTGTCACCCAATTTCAAGACTACTATTAATGCATTGATCTCTGCAATAGGATTATAATCTTATCAAACTCTTTTGAGACACATCCCTTTTGAGATTCTCTAACTTCTCAAATGTCTGTTAGCCACTTTCTCACGTGAATCTTTCTAGTGAGGAATGAATGAGTGTTTCTAATGCTCGCTTCTCATTGAGAATTGCCTCATAGGCCTCGTCTTCCAGAGAGATGTGTAGAGACTTAATATATTACCTTCCCTCAAGGGATCTTTTATAGTGAGGAGTGTGTCCACTACTAGCTTTCTTTGGATACTTGTCTCATGGGCTCGTCTTTAAGAGGGATGGGTGGAGACATTGTTTGTCACTTACCCTTAATGTGTCCTCATAGTGAGAAGTGTATCCACCACTAGCTTCTCATCAAAACTTCTTTCATGGGCTCATCTTCTAGGTTATGAGTGGAGACCTTGTCTGCCACTTACCTTTAAAGAGTCTTCCTAGAAAGTAATGTTTCTACTACTAGCTTTTCATTAAGACCTACCTCTTGGGATCATCTTCCACGGCTATGGGTGGAGACATTATCTGTCAATAAGAATGTTTGTCCTTTTTTAAGCTGTTAGTTAAAACGTGTTCACTTGATGATTGTAGCCTGTAACAGAAGAAGTCAACTAAAATTCACCAAGAAATTTTGACCTATCTAAGGTTGTCAATTGAAGCTTCTACTTAATGATTATAGACTGTTACGAAAGAAGACAAATTGATTCTCCTTAGGATCATTAAAACTGAGAATGAGCTATCAAAGATGCTCTACATTCCTCATGACTGGGGATATGGATTGCACTTCTTGGAGATATGATTGTGATATTTGACAACTTCTTTATTATTATTATTCTTGAATTTATTTTCCCTTAATGGGGGATTTATCCATGTGAACCTGTAAAGTAGACCATGCATCAAATATTTAAGGTATCAACTTTTTTACTGAGTTAATAAAGAACTCCACTTAGTAGGGCTGAGTTAGCACTCTTTATGATGAAAATTAGCCCCAAGTTTGGAAGCAATTCTCAAAGACTTGTTATCTAAGTGAAATCTTGATAACTACTCCACCACTGACATACTTAGGATGTTCATGTGAATGAATTTTTGAGAATGTAGTGAAGTTTGCACACCAACCTAAAAGTTGTCTTCATTGAGTTTGTGTTCAAATGAGATGCAAAAAGTACCACTATGCTTGGGACATTAATGTCAATGACTTTTCTAGGTTGCAGTGAAGTTTTCTACATAAAAATATGTAAAGGAGTAGGGGCTCAACATCTCAGACTTAAAGATTGTGCCGAACGAGACTTCATTTCCCACAGACAGTGTCAAGTTAATGTGTGCCATAAGATTTGTCATGTTAGAATGATTATTTAGCATTTTAGTATTGCACAAGAAAAATCTTTTTAAATTGACAGATAGAAGCACCGTAAGTTTTTAAGTGGAAAATCATGAAAAGAGAAAAAAATCACTATATAATTGTAAGTACATATGTCAACTCTTCTCCTGAATTATAGAATATGAACTTAAAATTTTGATTTTCATAGATGTATAATAGTTTTTCATCAATAATAGTCATAAACTGGCTGTAATAAATATAGTTCTCGACAATAACACAGTACGAGGGTTGTAGTAAGTTATCATGAGAGTAGTAGACTACTATGATTATTGTAGGTGGTAGTTGTAGCACCATCTTATCATAGAGTTTATATTTGAGTTCCATGATATTAATTGCAATAATGTTCATAGGCCGTAAAGTCCAGAGTTGAGAGCTACATGAGTCATAAGACATGTAGGATGGATTTAGTGGTGAGTTGTAAAAACGTTTGTAGGCTGTAGAGGTCGTAATTGGGAGCTACATGAGGTGTGGAGCACATATGTTGTAGTTTGTCACATAGTTTTTACTGGAGAGCTATGAGGAGAGAACTTCATAACTGAATAAAAGTCATCATTTTTTTAGTAAGGTGATTGTAAGCAATCATTACATGGAGTTTTCGTCAGATCTTTGATCTGTTGTTATTTATGATCCCATTTTGAGAGTATGTCAATACATCGTATACAGGGTGAGTTGGTACACCTTTTTGGGGCATGTTGTTGTATCGTATATATGTGGGGTGTGGTGTTACACCTTAGGTATGGTGCTTTGTTACACTTTAGGTATGGTGCATTGTTTCACTATCTTTGGGGTGTTTTGTTACACCCTCTTCAAGATGTATTGTTATATTGTGTGCGGTATGTTATTGCACCCTCTTTGAGGTGTATCATTACACTGTGTGCACGGTGCTTTGTGACACCATCTTCGAGACACATCATTGCACTATGTTTGGGGTGCGTCATTGCATCATATTTTAGGGGAATCAAAGCACTATATTCAGTGTAAATCATTGCATCATATTTGATGTGCATCATTGCACCATCTTTGAGAAGTGTTATTGAATGGTATTTTGGAGCGCGTTGTTGGACCGCCATCAGGACACATCATTACAATGCCTCTTGGGAGCATCATTGCATTGTATTATGGAGTGTGTTGCTACATCATACTCAGGGTGCATCATTGCACTATTTTGGGTTGTGTTTCTTAACAACATTTAGGAAGATGTGTTGCTCCATCAAGTGCTTCTTTACTCTGTAATGTATGTCGGAATTCCACAGTTCATGTTGTAAATCTGTAAGGGGTTTTTTTGAAACAAGAAGATGGCAAGAAATAGTGGTCAAAGGTGGCTGACAAGAGGTTTTTGATGGTGATCGATAGTTGCAGGAACATGTGGCATTCCCAAGACATTCGTTATCGAACACTGAAGCTCAATTCATATTTCAAGCTTTCGTCTTTCTCAAGTTCACAATCTAGCCACCCTTTTGTGAAAAGGGAAGGGCTCGATTTATAAAATCTAGCATAGGCCTCCTAATAACTAAGGAAAGAATCCTGACCACTCTATTTGAAATAACAAAGAGATATCTTAGATCAAACGGCTTTATGCGGACATTTGAGTACCGTAATAGTGTCTGTATTGAGTGATACGCTTGATTTGAATATAAACTTGTTAGATTTGTATTCCATTTGACCTTCCAATTGGGCACCAGAAGCTTTCAAAATGATTTAATGGCTCGATCCATGTTTGATTTGACTTAGACTAGTCTCATTTTGGTGTCATTATGTTTGTCTTATCAAGCTAGTCAGTTTGACTGTAATTTTTTTGAAATCAGAGTTCTTAATGAATTTTAATTTGAATTGGAATAGTTTTCACTCAAAAACTACTTTTAAGATTTGTGCTAATAGTCTTGAGATTCATGTCAAATGCTAATTTTGTTGATGTGTATCATGCTCCTTTGTACTTATGAACACTTACAAGTTATACTACATTACTCAAGACTTATTACTCAAGATCTTAGATTGAAGCGATCCAACAACAACATAAAATAGTATCTCATGATATTTATATGAATCAACAAAGTTTAAAGAATAACCAAACATTGAATTGTAAAAACGCAGCAATGTGATCAATCATTGACAAAGTCGCAGCTGATAAATACAAGAATAAAAACAAATAAATTACCAGGAAATATCACGGAAGACTTCCACCACAGTTGAATTGAGACAAGCAATAAACCAACCAGTAATACAAAAAAGAGAAAATCTTCCAATCCGGGGGCTTCAAACTTGGTCAAATATGTTGCACATTTTGTCATTAAATGTCTTTTGACTTGAACAGAAACCGCTGTTCCATGCTGAACTTCCATTTGGAAACCTTATAACAACAAGGAAATATTTGGCAGATTAAATGCCATTGATGACTCTGAAATGTATCAACGCCGTAAACAAATTACTTTTCAGCAAATAATGTTAGTTAGAAGGCAATGAAAAAAGAAAGCTGAAATTTTGAGCTAAGGTTACTGCAGAAGACGATCGCTTTGCTCCAATGAGAATATGGAGGGACGGCTTCACTGTTCATGTGTGATTGGGATGATCCTGTCACTTAAAAGGTCGGTGAAGAGATCTACTAGGAAGGTTCCTTGCATGCTTTTTTAGTTTATCTTGGGTTCCGCTCGATCTCAATTTTTTATTGTCTAATTTTTTCAACAATTTATGAGCATAAGTATACTTGATAGTATATATGAAATATAAATTCTACATAGATATAGGCATACAAGCATAAATATGTCACGCGTTTGCTCATACACACGGAGGATAAGTGTTAGCACGAATCTTGAGGCAACCTGACGGTCCAGATAA